>BQNB010004868.1:0-105291 GCA_026074375.1 Tanacetum coccineum
ATGTTTATGGTATAGAGAATATGATTTTACACATCGAAAACTCATTTTTTAGTCTTCTATTTATAGTATCTGAAAATTAGTGGATACGCCGTATTGAGTAAGGTCAATACGGCGTATAAGGGGTGTATTTCTTGGAGTGCGTGCTACGTTTACAATCAATCAGTTATATCTTTCCTCAATTACATTTAATGCAGACTCTTTGATTGTTTGACCAGCTGGATACGACGTATGTAGTAAGTAGGATACGCCGTATTGGAAATTGAGTATACGCATTTTCTTGTGAAGTCCAGGCGCTGATACGCCGTATCTTCTTTGCTGGATACGGCAAGTAATCTTCAAATCATGGTTGTTAAGATCCCGATTAAGATACTGCAAAGCAAAAACGATCTAGATTCTACATAGGATCTTTGCATGCTTAAGATCTTATCGGATCCCGATCTTGACCATAGGATCTTAAGATCTACTACGATCCGATCTTACTTTTCTCGAACCACAAACTAAAAAACTACAAATTTATGGGTTGTGTTTCGTAGAATTTAAAAAACAACATGTTAATCTTCTTAAACATTTCATAATCATAATTTAGGACAACATTTATATGAAATATTCATATAATTTTGTGTTTATGATATATAATTATTTATAGATTTGTATAATATTACAAAGAAAATTAAGGCAACGACATTATAGTAGGATCTTACGATCCTGATCTGAGTTTACGATCCCAATCTGAGTTTACAATCTCGATCTTGCATAGACAAAAATGATCCTGGGTAGGATCCTGATCATGAAAACCTTGCTTCAAATATCTTCGTTTAAGCTCCAAAATGTGCGCCTTTTAGCATGTCTTCACAAAACACTCCGTAATTACTGCAATTAACAACTTTAAGCAATTAAGTAACAATTCTTGCAATAATTATATAAAAGCGGGTAATTTACTTGGGATAAATGATGCTATAAAAGTGACGTTATTTGATGTCATCAACGTTTAATCCAGGTAAATCAGTAAAATTGCTTTACACTTTTTTCCTTACGCAATTCCTTTGGGCTATGATGAATCGTTAAGGCCAATATTTTTTTGGGTTGGTCATCTACAAAGTATTCGATGTCTAAGCCTATTTGTGCAAGGAATTTTATGTTTTTTTGTGTTTACCATTTATGATTATTAACCTTTGTACTCATCGATGTCGGTGTGTAAAGAGTCAGAAAAATAGGTATACAGTTGTATAAGTGAAATGAAATGTGCAGTTCATTTATAGCTATACAGCTTGCATACATAACTTATATTTTGTTTATCCCATTCTTTTACACCGACACCATTAGGTATATTGTCATCATTGTCCTAAATACTTAAACATGTAATTTCGCAGGTTCATGGTCATGGATGGATAAACCTACAATCTAGATGATTCGAGAAATGAGTTAATGTTAGCCTCAAAATATGAGCGCCATTTATGGAATTACAATAGATATAATAGTCGTGACACGTAGGGACTACTAATAAAAAGATAGGATAGTTATGTGTCACTAAGGTTATAAATACCCCCTCTATACTTCCATGGAGGGGTGAGGTTCCAAATCATAAGTGTGAGTAACTTTCTCTCTCTAAAATATACATACATCTTTCCTTCTCTCTACTCTCTCTCTACAAAATGGCTAGCTTCTTATTTGGCCCCCCTAACCTTCGAATCATGTTTTATCTTGTGTTTCTTATGTTTAAAAATTGGTATCAGAGCACATGTTGAGAGTTTTGTTTGTGTTTGTGTCGAAAAAAGCATTCTTTTACTTATTTCGTGTTTAGCTTATTTTGGCTTATTTTTGTTTCTAAATCACGTTTACATCTTTATACGACAAAAAGATACAAACTTGGCTTAAAAATGTCATTTTTAGATCTAAAGTTTGCGACTTTATGCCTTATAAATGTGTTTAGAACAAAACTATTACAAAATGTTTAAACTTTATGTGTTTAAATCGATGATTTTGCGATCTTAGTTGTGTTTTTTGTTTGAAAGGACGAAAAAAGGACGTTTAGTTTTTGAAAGATGAGAACCATCTTTGAAACATGAGAACCACGCTTGAAAGATGGGAACCATCTTTGAAACATGAGAACCATATTTAAAACATGAGAACTACACTTGAAAGATACGCACCATCTTTTTAAAAGTTTGAAACTTGCGAACCAAGTTTACTTCTAAAAGAAGCGAATGAGATTTCAAAAAAAGTGAATTTGTTTTTGTTTCTGAAAGTAGCGAACTAGAACTTTTAAAGAAATAAGTAAACAAGGATTGGAATGGAAAAAAAGATGCGAACTACAATCTCATTAAACATGCAAACGTGTTTTTTTGTTCAAAAGAAGCGTATAACAGATTGAAAAAAGATGCGATATACATGTCAAAAATAGATGCGAATTTGGGCTGCTTAAGTAGTTGCGAAAGAGTACTACTACACAAGAGTAATGTTAGCACAATGGTTGAGGCGTAACACTTTCATACAACAGACTAGGGTTCGAGTCTTGCTATTATCAGTATTTTTAAAAATCCTTAAACTCAAACCTTCTTTACATAGTTAGTCCTTGGTTGGTGAAAACATAACAACAATTTACTATTTCAAGTTCACCCCTTAAACTCAAACCTTCTTTACATAGTTGGTCATACACCTTTCAAGCTTTTCCATTTCTGGTTACTTCGTGATTCATTTGATGAAGTTATCAAAACAGAGTTACCTAAATTGGAGGAACATAACTTTGGAAAGAAGCTCTTATCTAATGACAATTTTCGCCTACTCAAAGCTAAAATTAAGTAATGGCATTCTGAAACTAAAACTTCTGATCGTGTTACTAAATATGATAACTTGCAACTTATCAAGTCTATAGAAGAGAAAATTGAAGCAGGTATTGCGAATGATGACGACCGTGATTCTCGTATTAAGTTGCTTCAAGAGTTGGACAAATTATATACTTTTGAATCCTTTGATCTTTTTCAAAGGCGCGTGTCAAATGGGATATCGAAGGTAACGAGAACTCTAAATTTTTTCACGGGCTGATAAAGCAAAAAAGAAGAGCTCCAATGATTCACGGTATCATGAAAGAAGGTGTTTGAATTTCGGATCCTTCTCAAATTAAGGAAGAGTTTCTCAACCTTTTTAAAGAAAAGTTCAAAGACCATGATTCGAATGTGGATTTTCCTCTGCTAACTCTTCCGGATTATGTGCTCTTGATCATGATAGCTTAGAGACTTATGTTTCTTTATTTGAAGTTAAGAATGCGGTTTGGGATTGTGGTAGTTCCAAGGCTCCCGGCCCTGATGCGTTCTCTTTCGCTTTTGTAAAGAAATATTGAGATTATATTAAAGATGATATTTTGGAGTATGTCAATATTTTTCTTGATACTGGTTTATTTCCCCATGGATCTAATTCTTCTTTCTTCACTCTTATTCCAAAGGTTAACAACCTTATTTTCATCAAAGATTTTTGTCCCATTTCTCTCATAGGCGTTCATTATAAAATCATAGCTAAAATTTAGCTAATCGGCTAGCCAAGGTGATTGATAAGATTGTTAGTCATGAGCAATCGACTTTCATAGTTGGTCGTCAAATTCTTGACGGTCCTTTTATTCTTAGTGAGATTGGCGAATGGTTTAAAAAAATAAGAAAAAGTTGTTAACTTTCAAGGTTAATTTTGAGAAAGCTTTTGACTCAATGAGCTAGAAATTTTTTGACTTTGTTCTTCTTAGTCTTGGCTTTGGCTCTTAAAGGCGTTCTTGGATTAGAGCTTGTGTATCCTCATCACGGGCTTCGGTTCTCGTCAATGGTAGTCCTACCTTAAAATTTTCTATCAAACAATGCCTCAGGCAAGGAGATCCTCTCTCGCCTTTTCTTTTTATTCTTGTTATGGAGGGGTTGCATAAGGCTCTCTCTACCGTGGTTAGCTCGGGTCTTATAAGAGGCGTCAAATTCGGTTCTCCTGAAGTAACTGTATCACATCAATTTTATGCCGACGACGTGATTATCACTACCGAATGGAATGTTAATGATTTAGACAATATCATTCGTGTTTTACAGGTCTTCTACTTAGCTTCGGGTATAAAAAGTAACATTCAAAAATCTAATGTTTATGGATTAAGGTTTTGGATGCCAATGTCTCTTCCGTGGCCAGTAATTCTGGATTCCTTCAGGATCCTTTCCTTTTACTTATATTGTGTTACTCATTGGTTCTAATATGAGTTTGACATCGAGTTGGCAGGTTTTATTGGACAGGTTTCAATCGAAGTTATCTTCGTGGAAGGCTAATCTCCTTTCTATAGGGGGGCGTCACACCTTAATTAAAGTTGTTCTTGGTAGCCTCAGTATGTATTACTTCTCGATCTTAAAGGTCCCTGAATATGTTCTAAATTCCTTGGAAAGATCCCGAGCAATATTTTTGGGGAGGTTCTCACGAAAAGCTAGAAAACTATCTTGGATTAAATGAAAAAATGTCCTCTCTTCTTATGATAACGACGGTTTAAACATCGGTAGTCTTAAAGCTTTTAACCTCCCCCTTCTCCAAAAGTGGTGTTGGAGGTTGTTATCGCACAAAATGCGCTTTGGGTTAAAGTTATCAAAGCTTTACATGGTCAGAAGGCGGCTTTAATAACATTGGTCGCATCTATAACGGTACGTGGGATAGAATTGTTAGTTCCTCTAATTTTTTACACCCGAATAACATTATTCCTTATAGTTCCTTTCGTTTTCAAGTGGGTTTTGGCACGCGTATCCGTTTCTGGAAAGATACTTGGGTTGGATATTCTCCTTTTTATACTCGTCTTATTATTGACCGCATTGATCATGACCAATGGCGTTGGAATTAGTCGAGGCCTAGCCTTAGAGCTCAAAATTCTGCTGATTTACTCGACATGCTTTTTGAAATTAGTTCTGCAAAAATTAATGAAGTTGAAGATATTTGTGTGTAGTCGTTGGGCACTGATGGAGCTTTTTTGGTAAAGGACGCTCGATGCATTATTGATTCGAAAATTCTCCCTTCTTTGGCTCCATCGACAGTTTGGGACAAAAACATTTCTCGAAAGGTCAATATTTTTATTTTAAGACTGATATTGGATCACTTGCCTCATAAGTTGAATCTTTCTTCCTGCGATATTGATATTCAGGCGATCTCTTGTCCCTCTTTCAATGGTAACGTGGAATCTTCAAATCATATTTTCTTTGAGTGTAATATTGCTAAGGACATTTTGATGCTTATTCGTAAATGGTGTGATATTTCTTTTCCTCCTTTTACTTCGTATGAGCATTAGAAAGTTTGGTTTACTTCGTGGCAGGTGGTTAAAGAGAAGTCTCAACGCTTATCAGTTAAATTTTTCATCTTCTCTTTGATGGATTTGGAGGTATCGTAACAGTGTTACTTTTAATTCACACCCGATGAGGAAAAGTGACATGTTCGACAACATTCGCCTTCCCTCGTATTCTTGGCTTCATCATAGGGGTCACATGATCTGCAATTGGATTGACTGGCTTAAATCCCCTATGCTTCTCTCGAGTAATAATATAGGATGACGTTTGTTTTTTATCCCCTCGTGTTCCCCGAGGTTTGTTTTGGGTTACATCAAAAACGCTCCGGGGTGAAAACCGGTAGCTCGGCCTTCGTGAGCGGGGATTTTTCTCTTGTTCTGTATAGGCAAGAGTTTTTTCATCCCTTTTGTAGCCCTCGCAGTTAAAGTCTTAGGAAGATGTTAGTTTAGGTTTTTTTGCTTATTTCTAGTATTATATTTGTACTTTTCTGGCTTCTAGCACATTACTAGTATCATTTTATTAATATAATTATTTTTTGCCGTTAAAAAAAAGCAATTTATATGTGAAATAGACACATATATTATATTCCAAAGTTTAATTTTAACTATGTTTTTCACCCGCGCTCCGCAGCGAAGCGCGAGATTTTACGTTAAAGACTAACTTTGCAACAGAACGATAACCAAGAATTATTTTCGTATAGTAAGTCAGTCATTAAGAACTAACTTTGCAAATGACCGATAACCTTAAGGACTATTTTCTTAACTTTTTCTGGAATTTTTGACAAAAATATTCCTTTGGTTAGCTTTCCATTGCAAAATTAGTCATTAAGGACAAAGTTTGCAACAAACCGATAACCTCAAGGACTATTTCCGTATATTACAGTTTTATAATTTTATTTTTAAAAAATGTATATTAAACTTCAACATTCTTTATAAAATCGTGCGTATATTAGAAGCATTGCAACATTAAGCCCGTTTTGTTCGCAATTCAAAGATCTTTCCAGTGGCATGTTTTTTTCGAAAAAATCGATAGATATACGTTCAATATTTGATAAATAAAGTTTGTTATATAAAAAAAGTCGTAAATAACTAAAAGTTAAAGATCGTTTTAGTAATTTTACGGATAGTTTAAGGGTGTGTTTCGTAAGTTTTTAATATTTTTTAAGATTAAAAATGACATGAGGAGTGACCAAATTTTTTCTTTTTTAATATAAAAAATAATATTTTCCAAGAGCGTACTACTCTCTAATGTAGAGTTATAAGTTATTGTTTGTGTTGCGTACTATCATGGTTTTAAAAGGCGCGCAAATGCTTTGCAAATGCCTCGCAAAAGCGTGAGGCGTGACCTCCACGCCGCGCAATAGACCAAGGCTTGGGCTTAAGGCTTGACGTGAGATGAGGAGTGAAAAAACGTGATAAGACGCGATAAAACATGATGCGTGGAGGCTTTTTTGAATTCAATTTGGATAAAAAAACGTATTTTTATATAGAAATGAAAAATATTACATGCAAAGATAATTTCTTGACTTTATTCCTTATGTATGACACTTTTTTGTAAACTCAATATATTTGTAATATGATATAAATATATAAATATTTTCATATTTTATGCCGCTTTAAGTCACGCCTTAAAAACGCAATGACTCGCCATGACTCGCAAAGGTGTGAGGCTTGGCCATGCCGCCACGCCACGCCTCACGCTATTTATAACCTTGCGTACTATTTTGATTATCGTGTTTGACATATTTTAAACATAGAACTGCATAGCTAAATGTCACACGATGACATTTTCTGCTTTTAGCAACGACGGATGTCGTCTCTATAAATAAAAAATATCGTCGTTAAAATTATCGTGACGACCAATGGTGTCAATAAATGTTGTCTCCATAGAACCGTCACTATAAGTTATAGCGACGAAAGATTTGACCTACAACGATTACACCTCTTGACTTGACTAATTGACTTTTTGACACTAAATTTTTGGTACAAACTATAGCGACAAGCGTTATAAAAATATATAGACTTGACCTTGACTTTAACTTTTTGACTTTTTAACTTATTGATTCACTGACTTTGAGCTATGGCGATGACCGATAGCGACCACATGTAGTCGATGCAGGTGTACTGATTGTTTGACCAAAACCTGTAACGATCGCATGTGGTCGCTATAAGTGACCTGGAAATTTGGAAATGTAGGATGTTTCTTGCATTTTTTTTCCAGATTCTCTAATTTCAGCAAGCAAATTTATCATAAAATTCTGTTTTTTCAGATTTTACAATTCGACACAAATTTATAAACGTTCAAAGTCTATCATTTTTCGTAACTCGCAAAGTTAAACAAAAACATAATTAGTTCAACGAGTTCAACAAATTGTTGAAAAACATAAGTAGTTTAAAAGCATAAATTTTTGAACAACCAACTTCAACGGATCCATCCCGACCTACTCATCTCTGAGGTGGTCATTCCTTCATCTTCATCATCATTCATGAATTCGCTTGGTTCGAGCGGGGCTGGCGGGTTAACATGGATTTAGCATGAGCATTTTTTGTCTTCTAGTGAATCTTTAGCAAGGACATGTCGCCGTTAGAGGTTTTGGTCAAAGATGGGTCACAAAACTAAGTTTTTTGTCGTTTAGTAGACCCGTCGTGGCTAAAATCCGCCATCGCGAGAAGTGAAATTTTGTGTAGTGCCATAATGCAAGTAATTATGTTCATTTAAGCTCTTGAGTGTCCTTATTCTCACCCACTTGAAAAATATATGGGCGCGATAGCTATAAGTTAGGATTATAATTTCAAGATCTAACACGGATAAAAAAATAAAGTTGTAAAGCTGTTAAGTCGGTTATAAAGGTTCTCGACCCCCGTTCGAGGTATAGAAAACAGAGATGTACCATCAGATAGAGAGGATAGTCGAGCTCATGAAGAAATAAACTAACCTAACAAAACTAACTTTTAAAAGAATATCATAGCGACTCAAATATTTTCCACTAAAAAAACACATTCCTCAAAATTCTAGGCGTGACAAACTAAAGTGGGATACATTATCATGATGTAGATGAACACACACATAATCCCTCAAAATTTTGCCATATTAAGATCCTCTTCACTTTTTTTTTCCAATTTTAATATATCTTTTTACACAAGTCAACCCCACCATCCTATGACATGCATATCGGTATCACTCATGCAATATAATAGCATCATCCTCCTAGTCATCATGCATGCACACCTTGTCCCTTGGCCCCCTCATTTTTGTCATTTTTTTCACTCTATTATATTCTATTTCGACGAGTAGTAAACGTTTGAAACATAACCATCCCAGCTGCCGGGAACTCATCCGTGCTACAACTCCGGCATTTCATCGCAAGGCTCTCGACTGCGTTCTTGATTCTCATGCACATGTCGCGACTAGCATTTGTAGTCGCGACAGAAACCGTCCCAGGACCAAAAACTTTCACGGCCTTTTTCACCATATCTGCCATATCATCATTATATATTGAACCAACGCACTCAAAGCTTGCGTAACTAAAACCGTCTTCTGGGGTCACGTGAATAGTTGAGTAACGATCACCATCAAGTCCATTCATGGAGTATCCGCATGGATCAAATGCGAAATCACATATTTTCGCATTAGGGTTTATACGATTAATACTTGTTATTTCTGTCATCTCCCGTCCAGCAGAATCCCCATTTTTCCCATCATTTGGATGTCGAAAAAACTTTCGAGCTAGAGTTTGATCAAGATCCGTCATACACACCTCGACAGTGTATAAACCCGACAAACCATCTTCGTTATATTCCTCAGCTCCAGCGGAAAACACATGCCATGAATGTTTTGTAAGTTTAGAAGGAATCACCGAAGCCTTTTTGTAACACAAACTTTCGGGTATGTTATCCTCCAAATAAACAACTTCTTCACTAAAGCTAGTATAAGGATGTGGCTGAGCTTGTGGGAAGATAAAGCTTCCACGAGTATAACGAAGCGCAACAATATGAAGATTTAGGGTTTCAGCAAGATGAATGAAGGGTTGAACCGATTTCAAGAGCTGTGTGGTGCCACAAGTTTTGATTATGATCATAGTAGGATAAACAAAGAGTGATGACTCAGAAAGTACATAAGAATCAAAGTGTTGGTTGCCAAGTGCCGAAACAACTGTGCATTGTACTTCATGAAGTACTTGTTCAATTGACTTGAAGTCGAGTTTTCTAAGACCGACACCGATATCTGGATCGTGGCTAGAGAATTGAAGCTCTAGGCGTTTTTCAAAGCCTTCGAAACCGGAAACAGCCATGGAACTATAGATAGTATATAAAAGATATGAATTGAAGTTGTGTTTGAGATGGGTAGAAGATTTGAGTGAGGATATGCGAATGTTATATAGAGGTGTTGTTATGGAGAGAGAAATGGTGGGGTGAGGAGCATGCGGGTTAGGCAACCAAGAGATATGATTGAGGGCATAATGAATGAATGCAAGATTTTAGCTTGTGCTCAACAAAGATTATAAAGTTGGCATTGGTTCGATTGTGTCTGCTAATGCTATACAACAAAGTAGGTTCATTCAACTAGAGCCAAAAAATTGTACTTTGCGCCTATATGACTTTAAGATTAAACAGTCTATCACTTTTCATAAAAAAGTGACCGTATAAACAAAATATACGTAAGAGCACAATGGCTTTCACAATTGGTGAACAAGCAAGAGGAAATAAGAAACAAGTTATGGAATAAAATGAGACTAGTGAATAAATGAAAATATCAAAGTAGTTTCATTGAAGGGTAAAACATTAATTGTTCTAAGCTAATATATTTATTGAAAGGATTATGTGCAATCGAACAACAAACTTTCACAAATTGGTCTTCACAGAAATGCCGAAGGGTTACACCGGTGTACACTAAACAGAACACGAAAGCGGAAATGAGAAATGAGTTATGAAATGAAATGAAAATAAGAAGGAAATGAAAATATGATAGTTTTCTCGTTGGGATGAAAGTATTGCAGTATTTTCATTTATGGGATTGAACGGTAATAACCCAAAGTATAATATTCGTCTAGGATGAATATTAAAGGATAATTAATGACAAAAGACAAAACAAAAACCCTAAAAGGGTTGTTTGGTCGTTCGAACCTCAGGGGGGGGGTTTAGTTTGACTTATTGTCAAACTAAGATTACTTGGAAAGCAAGTTGAATTCAACTAGAACATTCCTCCGCGCCCTATATATACGGAGGGAATTCTAGAGTTTCATTCACTCCTCCATAACCCTAATTGGGTCGAAATCCTTCGCCTTTTCTGAATCCATTACCGGTCGACTTAGGGTTTTATACCTAACTCGACTACTCAACTTTGTCGACTTACTCGAGGTGCGTACTCGCATAACTTGCATAGGTTCGTAGCTCTAGTTCTACCTATGTAGTACCAGTGAATACCTGACGCCACCCAAGGCAATGGATCGCCCATATAACCCTTTATGGATCAATTGGCTAACGAAAAGACATCAAGAACAAGACGAAGGCGATTCCGTGCATGCAGTTGTTGAAGAGAAGAGTTGGATCTTACGCGTTGTAGGACAAAAGTAAGTAACTCTATAAACACCCTTCTTATGTGTTTATGTTTAGGTTAGATCCCTGACTAGGAAGATCTTGATATTAGGGTTTTATCTGCATGGCGTTTACTTGTTTATTTTCCGTTGTTCATGTTTTCTACACCATGCGGGTGACCACCAAATATAATAGTATCAGAGCCACCTTAATCATATATAACCTAGCTAGGGTTCTTAGTAATTGATTTTCTTGACATGAAAATCAAATCTTGATTTTGGTTATGTGGTGCTTTGGTCGATTTAGGTTTTATAAGGTTTTTGTGGTTTGAATGGCAACCGGGGTTTAATTACCCTCGATTAGGGTTTGTGTGATTTATTAACGATTGAAATACTTTGGTGTAACAACCCTTGAGGGTGCCGATCTAGGGTTGGGTTAATGCTATAATTTTCTCCCATGATAAAATGTACAATTTCCTAATTGGTGTTGTCATGATTACAAGACCCGAAGTTCTTATTACAAGACCCGAAGTTCTTGTGTATCAAATTAGGGTTTGAGGTTTTAGATCACATGAATTTTGAATCTTTAAGGTTCCTAAACCCTAAAGATGACAACTTTATGAGGATACAAGGGTATCCCGAGATCATACATGAAAAGAATCCCTATTAGGACAAAACTACAACCTCATAATCATTAAAACGGCTAATTCTATCTTTGGAAGGCTTTTGTTTTGTTTACCTAATATGATTTAGGTGTTAGGTTATATTTTAAATCTCAAGTACAACCTCGCGAGCTCTACGCATATGCTAAAACCATATTGGAACTCTAAGTTACCAATTGAAATCCACACCGCTCGCCGCGTCTTCTAAAAGAGTTAGTTGTAAAACTCGTATTTTTGGGTGATTATTTAATCCAATTAATCCAATACTTTCTCTATTTATTTTTTATTTTTACAAAAAAAATTTACTTTTTCGGCTAACCGAATAAGTTATCCCGCATTCATAGTAAAACGTACATTAAACGTGAACCCGACTATAGACTAAATATTAGTCTCAATGCTCTATGTATTTTATTATTTTACATACATACATTACATGTTAGTATTTTTTTTAAAAAGATGAGCAATTTTTTTTGGTAGCCAAGGTTAATGTGTTCATGGTTTAAGTCATCACAATTGGAGTAATAAGCCAAGTATGGTTCTTATGTATTTTTTTTCTTTTTTTAGTACTAAATATAATGTATATATGTAAAATAAGAAAATACATAGAGCGTTGAGACTAATATTTAGTCTATAGCCGGGTTCACGTTTAATGTATGTTTTACTACAAACGCGGGATAACCTATTCAGTTAACCCAAAAAGTAAAAAAAAATTGTAAAAATTTAAAATAAATAGAGAAAGTATTGGATTAAATAATGACTCAAAAATTATGAATTGTTACAGTCTATCCCCATTAAGGGAACTCTGGTCTCCAGAGTTCTACTAGTGTCGTTGCGAGGCGAGGTGTTCGAGAAAAGGTGAAAGTAGCAAACAAATATTGAGTAAATAATAGTTATTACATAAAATGTCTGCGATGTGCTTGTAAGTACGGATCAATTGTTATGAAAATACTTAATGAGAAGATTGAATATCTCTACTTATGAGAAAACAAGCGAAAACAAAGAATTAATATGTCATGCCGATGATCAAAGAAGCATATATCAAGTACATTACATATCAAGGTCGAAAAATGAATTTGTGTCGATAATCAATGCGAACGGAGAAATCAATAAATTTATTAATCTTCAAAGGAAGCGAATGCCAATACAAAGAGGTTATAATGTGTTTGATATTTTAGGATTAGAGAATCCTATAAGAGATTAAATATTTTATGAACGAAGCAACAAACGACCATCAATTAATGCAACAAAAGAATCAATAGATCATAAAAAGGATGGTCATAGCATCATAAGGAAAATCAATGAAAGTATATGGAGAAATATTAAAAGATATCTTGAGCACTTAAAATACGAATATGTCAACGACTTAAGAGAGCACGTAAAAGAACATATGTACAAATGTAATAATGATCAAAAGAATAAATAAATATAATGATCCGCATAAACAAATTACGAATCAAAGAAGTGTAGAAGATCATTTTTACGAAAAATCAAGCAAACGAAAGAACCAATTGTTCATAATAATAGTAGATAGAAGTAGGTATCAATAATATCAAAATATAGTAACAGTAAAAAGAAATTAAAGTAAAGAATTATATGATCAACAAAATGGACGTAGAGAGTCATTTGTTTTATGAGATTACGAACCAGAAGCCTATAGAGAGTCATCCGTAAAATTAATTGATGCAACCAAGGGAGTATTAATACCAATAGCTGAAAGAGACATATCTCAAAGAAACAATGTGTCAAGATTGCTAAACGAGATAGGTGAATTAATTCTACAAATTATTAATAATTAAAGAGAGTTTATACCAAATGGCTAAAACAAGAACATATTAAGAAACTGGTTTATCAAGGATGTTAAAATAGGATATGAGAAGTTAATTGTACAAATAATTAATTATTGAAGAGAGTGGATATATCAGTACCACAAAGCAAACAATACATCGAGAGTTTTCAAAGAAATGTTTTAAATAAAAGGTCATCATTAGTTATGATGATCGAGATTCTCTCTTCGGAGTGGGAGCTGATGGTTGTGTCATACCCAATGATGTTCTATTCGGAAGGTGTGACCTTCATTTGCGTGGTCTGTCTCAAGGGTCCTTATGCGTGTTTCGTTCTCAGCATCTCGGATCTCATTCTGCTCTAGGTGAAAGAACATGTCAGCCATACGTTGAGTAATGAGTTGCTTGATATCTGCTGAACCTAGAAATTATCTTCTTGGCGGCATGATTTTAGAGAATCACAAGAAGTAGGGAGAAAAGAATGAGTCATTAATGAGTCGCGTTTCAGAAGTAGGTGTTCCAAAGCGCCATGTACGAGGCGACAAGTTAGTTGTCATATTCCAATTAGCCGGCATGTTTCTATGTGGTGTGTGAAGTAATGACGTATACGTTTTAAAAGTACGAGGTGAGTATTCAACTCGGAGTCGAATAGTGAAATAACCAATGGGATCGACAAACTAGGTCGAGTTTCGATATCATCAAAATGAGAATTAAGTAAAGCCATGAAAAGTTTTGGAGATCATCGTATCACTCATAATGTCTTGAGAAATGTTTGGAGACCATTGCGTAACTCACAATGTCTTGAGAAAGGTTTAAAGACCATTGTGTCACTAACAATGTCTTAGAAGAGTTTTAGTATTTATATAAATAAACCGTATATAAAAATATAGTGATGCTCTGGAAAATAAACATAAGTAATCGAAAAGTAAATCAATTGTTTATACAAATAGCCTTTATATAATATTAATAGAGATGCTCGAGAGAGTATATAACGAATCAGGGAGTATGTGCGCATGGATATCGGGTAAAACGATGAGACACTTTTAATATGAAAAATAGTTATAGTCTAGGTTTTGAAAATGACGCATTTCTCTATAACCTAGCTCTGATACCAATCTACCTTGGCTACCAAAAAATTTTGCTCATCCTTTTTTTCTTGTTCTTTCTTTCTAGTCGCCGAACCCACAAGGACCACAAAGGGGTTCAAGCCACTTGGCTTGAGCCATGGTGCACCCTTTAAACCTAACCCTTTCATATAAATAACACCTCATATCCATTTCTAGGTCATTTCATACCAAACAAGCCACCAAAAATTTTCTTTCTCTCTTCCTCTTGTGCTCTTGGCCACAGCAACAAACACCAACCCACAAGGGGTCACCATCTTTCATTTTTCTCTTAAATCAAGCATTTTCAAGATCATTTCCAAGGTTATTTAAGGTGTTCTAAAGGGTTAATTCACTCATTTACAAGGTTTAATTAAGAATTCAAGATCTAGGGTTTCATTATTATTTGAGGTTTTTCAAGTTTCAAGTTCTCCTAATTAAATTCTTGTTATTATCTTCTTATTCTTCAATCTTGTAAGCTTTCTTGAACCTCCTTTCTTTGATTTCATCTTTAAGGTATGTTCTTGCATAAAAATCCATAACCTATGTGTTTATGTTAATCTTTTGAAAGTAAATAAGATGGGTTTTGTAAAACTATGAAGATTTTATGCTTATTTTATGAATTTATTAAGGTTAGTATCAAGAGTGGTTTTTGTTATGGATTGAATAGATGAAGGAGATTATGTTAGAATTGAGATATTGTGAAGTTGTGGTGAACTTTTGTGATGATTTCGGCTAGAAAAGCTTGCTGTCCGGATTTGTTTGATAGGTTTAGGGTAAATTAAAAACGTTTTAACAAGGTAAAACCTTAATAACATGATATGTGATGTTCTCCTGGCGATTTTGATATAAAGAACGCAAAAATCCTACTTATAACGAAGGAGTTATGGTCATTTTAAGGTTGACGAAACCTAAACATATTTCCAACAACATATTACAATCTGCTACGATTTTGAAATAAGGTTTTGACCCCTTTCGGGTCCGAACCGTCTTAAGTGTATAAAAGAAAAGTTGTTCGAAATCACTTTTCGGTAAAATAGCGTAACATTTCGAAGCGTGAAAGTGAAAAACGAGAAAGTTATACCATGATTTAGTTTAGTCATTTTCCGGACAGTATAATTTAACAAGGTGCTGATTGGATAATAAAAAGGGTATTTCGAGCGTTTTTGAGACCGTTTGAGCTTTGAAAACCTTAGCGAATGCTATTGTATCACTTATATATTGTTAGGACGCGTTAGAAACTTTCTAAAAATGATAATTCGAAAACGTCAGATATTACTAAAAAATAGTAAGTGTTATATATATTTGCGAGGAAGAAGTGAAGCGTAGACGTTTAAGTTCCCTTTAGTGCGTTTAGGGTTAATGTGCTTAACAATATTAGGGGACGGTATTAACGTTCGGGATTTCTAAACTTTCTAAAAATAGAAACTTCCCAAAAATAGTAATTTTTCATATAAGCGTTAACTTAACTAAAAACCCTACATCTTCAATAAGACACGTTTTTGCTAAATAAAATAAGGCACAAACACATATGGATTCTATTGCTTTCTATAAACAATTTATGCGTCGTTTCGTTGTATATTTCTTTCTCCTAAAGCGCGTCGTTTAATTAGGTCGCGGTTAGGATCTTGTGATTTCATTCTTCTTTAATTGATTACATTTCACTCATCATTTACTTAAGGTGCGTTCATAGCCCCTTTTCTTCTTAATTGTTTCATAAAACTCCACGGGGGAGATTACATGCTATGTTTTACATTTGGACGCAAGTATTTAAAAACTGTATGCTATGCCTGATATTATTGCCTAAGTCCCACTAATGCCACTTTAAGTTCCCCGAATCATGAGCCGTTAATTGCTATTGTAGTGAACGTGAGTGTCATGGTAGATCTATTAGGACTGACAATCCCCGTTCGGGGATGTAACAACTATTGCCACGTCAAACGGACGCATTTAACACTTGAGGTATTCTTTATGGTGTTTGGCAGAACACCTTACATTTTGATGGGCACAAATCTAGGTTGGATTTGCATTTCCTATTAAGGTTCGGTGTCATGAGCTTAGAGCAGTAATATACGTTTTTGACTTATGAATGTGTTTCATTCGCCTCCTATTTACTTAAATCTTGTGGTCTATTGCTTAATTTATTAAACCTATGAATTTTTGTCAACAATTTTTGTTGACTTTTTAGCATGTTTTATCTTAGGTCCTTAAGGTTCTAATTGCTTGGAGAAGAGACGCGCGGATATCATGTGGAAGACTTTGATATTTTTTTACATTCGATGAAACTTTTCTTAAAACTCTATGTTATGTTTTGAACATTTGTGTCATTTTGAAACTATTGGGACCTTGTTTGCAAAATTTGATATTTTATTGTATCAAATGTGAAACTTATTTTAAAACGTCTCTTTTTGAGGTCGTTTTCTATGACTTGTACATTGTGCTATGAAGTCTTACCCCCGGTTACCTTTCCGCTGCTATCAAATTTTGGGGGTGTGACAAGTAGGGAGCAAGAAAGACAAACTAGGATTTACCCAAACCTTAGGTGAGTCGATTTAATGATCCTAGCTAGATAGGATCATGGAAAATAGACTAGCATGAATCTTGGTGACCAAGCAAGTGGTTTTCATAAACTGATGAAAGATTCAGTTTTACCAAATTTGGAATCCGAAAGATTCTTAGTTATGGAAACTAGGGTTTTAAACATAACCGGGGAATTTAGGAAATACAAATTTTTATTTAAAAATCCATAATAATTATTTTCTAAAACTAAAAGTGATGACGTAGGGTTTCTTGTTACCTAAGTCACAAACTTTTAAAATTTAAAAGGCTTTCAAAACCTTAATGGGTTTATAAATTATAAAGGAAAATTTTATAAATCTGGCAAGATTAAGCAATAAGGTAACAACCGTCATTCATGAAGAATGACAGGTTGCATTAATATGCAACATACGAGCGATTTGTGTTAGCCTCAAAATATTGAGTCAACAATTAAAGTCTCGGTCATTCAACTCAGAAGTCTCGGTCATTTATTTATATATGTTGTAATAGGCAAGTAAAGAGTATCGAGCTCGTTAGCTAAGCTAACCTTGTATAAGTTATGGGCTTAAAGCCCACCAAAACCCAAGCCCGACCCATGATACTTATCTTAGGCATCTAGTATTTGTTAGGAAGTATAAATACCCTTCTTCTCACATGGAAAAGGGTTGGTTGTCTCATTTGTAACACATTACACTTTGTGATAATCTTTCTCTTATTTCTCTCTACTTTCCCTCTCTCAAGTTCTTCCATATTTCTTCATTTCTTTTCTAGTTTCATTCGTGTAACTTGGAAGTGAAATGATATAGTATAGGTCCTACATGTGGTATCACTCTCTTCGGGTGGGTTTAGTGTTTGTTTATGGTTATTTAAGCTTACAATCGGCTTATTATATAGCTTGTTGGATTCGGCTTATTCTCACTTTGCTTATTTGATAAAAAGTTCTTTTCTTTTTAGTATAAAACCATAACTAGTATCCTTTAAAAACCTAGTTCGTGGCTTATTTGTTCATTATATAGCTTTTCACAATTTATTTTGAGCTTATTACGTCGTAGCTTATTTTCTAGTATATTGGTTTTACTTTATTACAAAACAAAAAGCTTGAATCTTTCTTTTATAAAAACCTTTTAGCTATATAATTGTTAAATCTTGTGGCTTCTTTGCTTTCTTATCAGCTTATTTTAAGCTTATTTAGGGATTAAAAGGTCACGGCTTATTACCATAATATTAGGTTGTTTACTAAGTTTAGATCAAAAAAGCTATAAACTATAACTTACAACTTAAAAGTAGCTTAGTGTGGTAAACTTTTCATGGCTTATTTCTCTTAGTAAATAACTTATTACGTGCTTATTTGGTGCCTTGTTCACGCAGTTTGTCATACGAAAAAGAAAAAGGACATATATTTTTTGAAAAGCAAAAGGACAAAACAAAAATAGTACATGTGGTTTGATATTTGTATCAGGCGGTTTGACAGGGTTGTAAGCGATTTGACACATGCGGTTTGTCAGTTTATCAAGTAGTTTGACAGGTATTCAAGCTGTTTGTCTCAGGCGATTTGACAAAAACCATCAGAAGGTTTGTCAGCCTATCAAACGATTTGATTGGTATTCAAGCGGTTTGTCTTAGGCGATTTGACAAAAACCATCAGGCGGTTTGTCAGCCTATCAGGCGGTTTGACAGGTATTCACGTAAGTTGTCTAAGGCAGTTTGACTCACGCGATTTAACAAGACAATCAGGCGATCTGAGTTCGTGTTCACGCGGTTTGACTTGAGGTTAAAGAAGACATAGGTTCAAATTAGGCGGGAAATGTTTTTGGTTTAAAATAGAAACCCTAAGTGGTAATTTCAGTTTTAACCCTCAAGGCTTAAGCCAATTTCATCATTTGTCCCTACCTCATTTCATATCAATCGTTAACCCTCCACTTGAAGTTAATAACACCGTTAGTCCTTCTCACTTCATTTAACAACTGTTAAGATTTGTCACTTGGTTTTTATTACACAGTTAATCCTTGTTAGTGTTTTAAACAACCGTTAGTCCCTCAAAGTTGAAATTTGTTTCATCATTAGTCCTTTAGCTCAACAATCGTTTACAATCACATCAAGTGCTTCAATTACAACAATGATTTCTACAACAACAAACCACAATAATAATCACTTTATATACTTAAGATCCTCAAATCATTTTCACAGCACAGTCAGATTCAATGGAAACAAAAGATATTTTATTTTCGTGTTCAGAATCGGAAGAACAAGAGATGCAACGATTTAAGATGCAAACAAGAATCATGAAACAAAATTGCATGAACGCCTTAAAGCACTCAAAACAACCATTCAACATCTCTCAAATCAGGATTTCCCTATAAAATTTGAGTTCATACGAGCATTCCATCGACTCTTCGGTGGAGATGAAAGAACTTTCAAGTTTGAGTTAAACCACAACATGGAAAACCTTAAAAATCAACTCAACAAAGAAACACTTCATGAGAAAGACTCCAAGTATACCTTAAGCATGCTCAATGCACAGTTTGAGAAGTTCATACATTCAGAGATATTAAAGACTTCTAATTTCGAGTACGAGGCTCGAAAAGCAAGATAAGACTTTAAAGACTACACTCATATGGAAGCTCAATCCTTTAAAGACTTGATAATTCAAAACATAAAGTCCATTGAGGAACACATGGATGAAAGAATACTTCATGAACAAGAGATTCTAAAAAGGTTCAATGACAGAAAGTTGCATATTTAAGAGTACAAGGTTTAAGAGGTTAATGCATTGGATGCTAGTCCGGTTTTTACTAAAAGCAGTGGGATAAACTCTAGGAATAAGAATGAAAGATGAAGATCATGAAACGAAAAGAACAGTTTAGGGAATGATTACAACAGCTCTTGAAATGAAATCAACATCTGTGGGAAAGAAAGTAGCAACTCTGGGAAAGTAAGCAGCCAGTCTAGGAATGAAACCAGCAATTCTGATAATGATATGGAGGCTGATGCTACATATATCACACATTCCTATGACACAGAGCTAATGGCTGAGGTACCATATACTGCTGAATATAATGTGTTTGCTATTGAACTCAACATACTGAGCAACCTGAAAACATGAATTACACATTCTTGATGGACAAGGTTGATAGCAATACCACACCTTATTCATCAAATATGTGTAATAATGAATTTGAGGATGACCAGCATGCTGATGATCATGAAGATGAGTGTGTCGTGCTTGCTAACTTAATTGAAAATTTAAAACTTGATACTGATGAAAACAAAAAGATTCAAAAGCAATTAAGGAAAGCAAATGCAACACTCACTTATGAATTGAATTAGTGCAAATCTGCTCTTGACGAGTCAAATGACATTCAAGATAGATGCAGAACTGCATTTCATGACCAAGATATTGAGTTTGAGAAATACGATAAGTATATAAATTGTCAACTTGAAAAAGAAGAGGTAGAACGTAAATACAAAGAAACTCTTGGTCTATCAGCTCAGCGGAAACATGATTCAAATGAAGCTTTCAATTTAAAGAGAAAAACGCTGAGTTAGTACACCAGATTTCCTTAGAACACATAAGATATGACCATCTTCGTAAAGAAAAGAACAATTGACAAAGGGTTTAAAAATCAAGAAGGATAAAAGACATTGACAAATTGATTGCTTTGGAAAACCAAGTAAAGTTTTTAAACGACATTGTTTATAAAATCAATCAATCTGTTCAAACCATTCATATGCTAGCTCCTAATCTGAGTTCGTCTTATAATGGTAGACCAAGTTTTGTAAATCCTAAGTACCTCAAGAAAGCTCAATCTGAAAAACCATGTTTGTATAAGATGCCATATGAAAAAGATGATCTTGCAAACATATTTGATCCGAATTGTGATGAGACATTCATCTTTGAGGAAGAAAGTAGATCAAAACAGGATAAGGAGTTGATTAAAAAGTATGACTACACATATCAAAACAGTCTTTACAAACTTTTTAATCCTCAAACATAGAAATCTCTTGATCAGTTATATTTTGCCAATGAAATTCAAAAGAAAATGTTGAGAAAATCTTTTGTTAAATACAAGATGAATATTGTTAAAATCATAGGTTTTATACCTACTCAAGCTTTTTTAAGTAAGAGTAGACACGCATTTAATGTTGTTCAACATAACATTAAAAATTTCAAAACTATTGTTGACATGGATTGGGAAAAACGTTTGGATAATAGATGGCAACAACCAATTACTCATGAGATAACTATGCTTGTCAAAAAACTTTTAATTCCTCTTGCGATAAAGACAAAAGCAAATGCTAATGAATTTGAAAGAGTTATTAAACAAGAAATGTTTGAAGATTTACAGTATGGTCAATCACTTGAAAAAGAGGTCGATGAACTTGAATTTGAAAAAGGTTGATTTTTCAAACGAATATGATCTACTCTTGCAAGAATGTGTTTCAAATGACATCATGTGTGTTATTCTTGGTTCTTTTGATAATATTGATGAACAAACATAAATGCAATGTTTGTATTTAGAGAAATGTCAAGAATTTGAAAATCTTGAAATTGAGCTTTCAAAGAGTAAAACTCAACAAAGACACGCGTTTTGCAAATCTAGAACAACAATGTATTGAACTTAAACTTACTTTGCAACATGAAAAGGAAAAGAATGTTTGTGAAAACTCTTGGGTAAAGCAACCTTTCACATCAGGGAATAAAGAAAATGCTTTGAAAGAGAAAAATGATTCCCTGATTGCTGAACTCAACCGAAAAATGTTTGAAATCAATGATTTGAAAGCTCAGTTACAAGATAAGATGATTGCAAACGTTAAAATGTGTGAAAGTTGGAACAAGATGAAAGCTAATTGTGTGGATACTAATTTTAGAAAACCACCAAATCTTAGGAAAACCGCCTTTGCAACCAATCAGAAATCAACCAGTTGTAAGACAACCGACTGCATTTAAATCTGAACGATCTTCATTTTCAAAAACATGGTTTGGCTCCTAAGTTGGTGTGACAAATTATTTGACAAAACCATTCACTCCACATTCTTGGACTCAAGTTAGAAAAACTTCCTTTGCTAAGCCTTATCATGTGAATGCACCTGGCCCTTCTAGGTATAGCTCAAAACATGTGTCATTTTAGTCAGCCAAGGAATCTGCATGCTTAAATGACATGGTTCTAACTACTACCTAGAGGAAGCTATGAAAAAGGCACAAATTCAGAAAGACAATGCTTTCAATACCAAACCTAGTGTGCAAAACCCTGCTAGATTACCAAACACTACTAATGGTAGCAAACCGAAACCTAGGAACTCATATCAACAACCTAGGAATTGGCCACCAGCCATAAGTAGTCGTGTATCAAATAAAGCTGTTAACATAGCAGAACCACCTAGGAACTCAATTCCTTTCTTGAATTCCAAAAACTTGGCATGTCCTACATGCAAAAAGTGCATTTACAGTGCAAATCATGATGTGTGCTATAAAAATACCTCTCAAAGGTAAATTCTCGTGCCTTTGCATAGAAAAAGGATACACAATCCTATAAAACAACAAAAAGATACATACCCATAGAAAAGAAAAGAGATTCTAAGAATCATGGCAGACAGATCCCCATAGGACAAAGGTTTTCTCTAAATAAGTCTTTCGTTGCATATGTAAAAACAATGACTCCTAGATATGGTCTTACATGGAAATCAACGGGTAGAATCTACACTTATGTTGGTCTTAGGTGGATTCCCACTAGGAAGACTGTTGAAACTTGCAACAACACGAATGATAGTACGTTACCATTAGGAAAAGAAACATGTACTCCTAACACTGTTATTTGTGTAAACTCTTCTTCTTTGAATGCAGGTACTTCAATGGCTTCCGAAACCAATTTCTTCAAAGGGTTTCACAAATGTAAATATTATACCATCTTCTACACTTGTTCAAACTTTAATTTTTGATTATTTTAGAAAATCTTTATAAACACAAAATACAAAATAGAAAATCTTCAAAAAGAAAATACAAAAACAAAAAATTTCCAAAAACCATATACAAAATTAAAAACTGAATAAAATACCAAAAAGAATCTTCTCGACATGTCTCTTGTCATCGATAATATTTACGTACCTAGAAAGTCGATTAAGATTGACACGAGAATGTAAATAAAGTTCGAACAAGAGTTCAAATGCTTACAAAATATGTCATTTCTAATTTTCTAAATGGCTTATGTACATTTCAGTGCATAACCCGGACTTCAAAGAAAGGAAAGTTTATCTTTCAAGATAACTTATCCTAACAACGAAAAAAGCAATCTTTTTGGTCTTGAGCCATTTACTAAACATTCAAAGTTTTTTTTATCTCAAGTCAATGACTTGTGTACACATCAGTGCATAATTCGGTTTTAAGGAAAAGAAAAGTGTACGTTTCAGTGGGCTTTATGTTAAAAGAAGAGAAATCTTCTCCATCCTGTTCATTTTTTCAAAAAACTTCTTTCTCGAGACATACGACTTCAAAGTAAACATCAGCTTAGGACTCGTTTTTTAAATAAAGGAAAGTGTGCACTAGTGTACATTTATCCTAACAATGAGAAGATAACAACTTTTCGGACTTGAGATGACACAAAAAGTCAATTCAAAGACATTCGAAGTCTTTAGAGCTCAAGTAACATTGGTTCTCAAAACCGTTAAAAATAATTTTTCAAGAATTTATCAAAATGTTTTTCAAAATCTTTCAAAATTATGTGTTCAACACTCCATTCTCATGATACTTTCAAATGTCGAATCATTTTTTATAAGTGGATCAGTTTTGCGGGGGGATTTTAACACCAAAAGCCTTTTAATGTTGATGGATACATCTCATAAAAGTCAAATTTTATGTATCCAAAACATTTAGTGGATTTGAAATTGGTACTTCTATGTCAAACTCATGAGGAGACTGAGCCTTATTTTTCTAGACCTTATCATTGTCATTTCAAAATTATGTGCTCATTTCTCCAGCACCACTATGCATCAGGCTATGCTCGCATACTCTTGTGTTTATCTTCGAATAACGTCCACTGATGAACGGTTTAGCATACTAGTACATGTACTACGTGTATTATACCAAGGCATCTTAACTCCATAACTTAACATATTTGTGGTGTCTTATCATTTTCACAAAAGTGTCATATTTTCTATATGGTGACACACACATATTAGTGAGGGGGAGCAATTAGAAAAATGTTCCATAATATTCATGATGCTTAATTTTTTTTTCCCCACACGCTTTTCAAAAAATGTCATATTAATCAATTTGTATAAAAGTACTAAGTGATTTATTATTTTCATAGGGGGAGAAAATATGATTAAAATGTGATCTAGATGAATGTGATATTTAAGACTTAAGTGTAAACTCTTTCCTTCATGTGTGAAATAATTTCGAATATCGATGCACATGTATAGGGGGGGCATTTCTAAAGAATAAAACTCTCAAAATGTTAAACATTTTAATTTATATCAAACACTTTGATTGATTTTCAAAGGTATTATGGTTTTGATCACTATACCCAACAACCAATTAATTCACGATGTCGATGGAGTCATAAGGTGGTTAAAGTTAGGTACAAGTCTTATGATCTAACCAAAACCGGAGGGATCTACCGAAGGACACTCCATGGTTAGAAATAGTAGGCCTTAGGTACGATGTGGAAAAGAATGAGAAAAGGGAATAATGTTGACTAAGACATGAGTTATCATCAGAACAATCACAACATGGTGATAGTAATGACGTCTTGGTAAACATTGAAGGGGTTGAAGAATGAAAAAGAAATGTAACGATAAAGGGTCAAAAGAAAAAAGCCCTCCATACAACTTTAGGCAGAAATCGGGTCAATTCATATGTTATCTGTAACCCTTGCGGATTTTCTAGTCATGTAATGTTATATTTAAGTCCTTTGACTCTCTGACTTTTACTATTTTTTGTTAGCGATTACCGTGTTGGCGGTAGTCAATCTATATTTTCTTTTGTCAATAAATCTTTCATTTCATATATTATTACTTTTAGAGGTTTACAGTCTTATTTGATCACTTTCCGAGAGGTTTGTCTCGCAAACGGCTTAGAATGTCAAACAACACATTATGGCACGTCCATAAATGTTCAATACTTAAACTAAACCAAACTAGCTATAAAACATATCGTGTGAATATTCTAAGTTCATGTAAATGTATTTTTAAATCCAATAAAAATACTAGAAAACTTCGAGTCACATTTTAAACCACAAACTAGGAGCCTTAGTTAACCTGACAACCGACAAAAGGCACCTAAGATTCCCCTATGATGCTTTGTAGCATTCGAAACCCTTAGGGGACAAGAAGGCATGGATTTAAGAACCATGTCTAGAAGAGGTTCATGCATACCTTGATTTGTCTTCATTTCAAACTTACATAAAAACACACAAAAAAAATATTTTCTCTCCTCCTCTCCTATTGCTCACATCCAAACACACACACACACACAGACAAACACATAAAAACACATAAATTTTCCAACTTTGATCAAAAACATGAAGGTTTAAGCGTTTCCTGGTTTATTCTAATAAGCGTGGGTACGTAAAAACAACGTTTGGGTTGTCGGTTTCGTGTTAATCTCATCTTTAAAACCCTCCTTTGTAAGTCATCTTATTTTAAATATTCTTGTCCTTTTAGTAGTCTAATGATGCATAGATGTTGGTTGTACGGTTCGTTTTCTAAAAATCAAACACGAAAATGTACCAAACACCATATAGGGGTGCGTTTGTGTTCAAACAAAGGGAAAAGGGGAAACAAAGGTTGGTCATTTTAATATCATGGTTGCGTTGGTGAAGTGACATTATTTGCTTATTATAGATTGTAGCTTATTTGGCTTATTTGTAAGCTTTGGTGAGCTTATTTATAGGCTTATTAGGTTCGAAAACCACAAGAATAAAAAAGAAAGGGTTTTTGGTTATTTACTTCTTTTGTCATATTGTTATAGCTTATTTTGGTATCTAAAAGTACTACGAAGCTTATTAGCTTGATAAAAACTATAGGTATTGGGTTTTGGGCTTGTATAACTCACGACCCAATAAGGTCTAATAAGTTACGGCTTATTATAAACCTTATTGTGGTCTGGTTATTTTTATGGGTTAGAGTTTATTTTGATATTTAAGGACTCGTGTAGCTTAACAGCTGAAAAATAAGCTCCGGATAGCTTATTTTGGGCCCAAGAGGCCACGACCTAATAAGCTAAGCTCAAACCATGACTTATTCTTGTTCTGTGAGCCATGGCTTATGTTGTGGCTTATTCATCTAACTTGTATTTGTTAATCGGCTTAATATAGGGCCTAAATCGGATTTAAAACCTAATAATATTGTTTTGGACCACTATTGGGCCTTAAAGCCCAATAAGCGAAAACTAGTCGTTGTACATATTTAAAACGGACTTTTAAAAGTAATACATACTTATATATATATATATACTAGGATAGTTAGAAAGTGGTTTGGAGAAATGCGTCTTGATAATTGTCGCGAAATATGATTTGGTAGTTTTGTCGAAATTGATTTGTTTTAGGAAAAATATTTGGAAAATGAGGTTTAAAACCTTGAAAAACGTTTTATAAATGAACGGGTCATGCCAAAATTTTATAAATATATTTTACTTGGAATATTTTACAAAATTTCCACTTTCTTAAAAATCTGACAAAAAGACGAAATAATAAATATTATTATTTTAATAAATTGACTAAAAGACGAAAAATATATTTTATAACTTTATAAAATAAAAAAATTCTATAAATGGTCTAGCTTAATTAAAACGTGTATTTACTTATAATCTATACAATTTAAACTAGATAACTCGAGGTTTCTGAATGAATTACCAGAATATACTTATAAATAACTATTATCTAAGGATTGTTATTTTACTTATCTATTTTTTTAAATAGTATAAGTGTATAGTATCTAAGGTACATACTCAGTATATCTCCTTCGTGTCTAAATCACCAACCACTACGCAACCAATACCACAAAAACCAGTAATACAAAAACATTTTCAAAACTCCTATGCATAAAATCCAAATATCCATTTCAAGCATATTTCTAAATCAGTCAAATTGCTAGGTCGTGTCTGGAAGCCATTGTACGTCGTTGTTTTACTATCATATTTTCTGCTACTTGTTATCTTTGTTAAGGTGAGTTATCGTAGCCCCACTTTTTAAAAACTTTTCCGTTAAGGGAAAATGATACTCAAAATCATTTCAATGCTTTTTCATCTGTGCAAAAACTTCTCTTTCTTTTAGACAATGCTATGTGCCTATGATTGCTATGTGAATGCCATAAGGACAAATTGTGCATAAGTTCTATGTGAATCTCTATGCAAGGACTATTTAGCCGACTATGTAGCTCCAACTGGTAGGCGATAGGTTCGAAGGACTATAAGCGCGTGGAATACTATGGATTGTTGATTCGGTTGAATGCTATGATATCATGTGATTTCTATGTCAGAATTCTAAATACTATTGCATGCATTCTGTTTTCATATTGCACAATTGTCCACTACTTAAACTCTAGCACCGCAACTGGGTTTACTTCTAAACCTACGAGCTCACCAACTTTATGTTGACATTTTTTCTAGTGATGCAATTGTTCGTTAAGCTCAAGATAGAATGCCTTAGAGACCTAAGCTATCCCGTGCGGGATCATTGATGAAAGATTGTATTTGAGACTTGTTTTCTCGTTGATGTTCCTAGATGATTCTAGACTTATTTGCCCCTATGTTGGGAGTTGGTTGTAATAAATTTAAACTATGTGTTGTGTTCACCGACTATTTTGATACAAGTTTTGATATTTGTCGTTAGAGGACGTTGTGACACTTTTGATATGCATTTTTTTAGATTTCTCTATATTGTATCATGTGTTATGACGATCAATTCTCCGTCACGCATTGTGTTTCCGCCATTGTTGGGGTGTGACAGATTGGTATCAGAGCACTGGTTTTAAAGAAATAGGTGGTTTGGCCTAGACTATAACCTAGGAACCTTCATATAGTTTACATGATAGGATCTATGTGTGCCTATTACTTGCTTTTTACGTATACTTATCATGTATCGTGTATCGTATTAGTTAGATCAATCACTAGGCTGCGTGCGCTGGATACTGAGTATAACTGGGAAAGGATACGTCTATAAATACGGCGGCCAACGTAATTATTAATGCATCACAACCCACGTGGACTTAGTTATACCGCTCACTCAAAACGGTGTTAACACCTTAGGACCATCATTCGAGCTATAGCGTATTAGGACCGTCGTTATGCGAAATTCCTCACCGACCTAATGATTACTTGTATCCTCCTTCGTGTAGATAGTGGTTTTAACAATGATAACTCGCAATGCTGGTCGACGCACTATTTCAACACGAGGTGTAAGGACAAGTGAACAGGATGGTCGAGAAGGTGAGAGGACTGGAGATCAAGCAAGAAGTGGTAGAGGTGGCCAAGGAAGTGGCCGAGGTAGCCAAGGAGGTAGTAGAGGTGGCCAAGGAAGTGGTCAAGGTAGAAAAGGAGGTTGTCGAGGTGGCCAAGAAAGTGATCATGGTAGTCAAGGAAGTAGTCGAGGTAACGGAGCGAATAGAGGTGGTGGTGGAGTCCCTGACTTTGCTACTATCATCGCTCAGCAGTTGCAAAACCTACTACCCACTATTGTAGCACAAGTAGGAAACCACGTTAACAACCGAGGGAATAATGAGAATCAAGACGACAACGTCATCAATAACAACAACCAGGGTAATGTTAGGACTGTCAACATGAACAACGGTCAAGGTAGTTGTTCATACAAGGAGTTCATGGCTTATAACCCAAAGGATTATGATGGAAAGGGTGGTGCGATAGTCTACACTTGTTGGATTGAGAAAATGGAATCATTCCAAAATATAAGTGGGTGAGGAGAGAACCAGAAGGTTAAGTACACTGCAAGTTCTTTTATCGGTAAGGAACTAACCTGGTGGAACTCCCAAGTCCACCAGACTAGAGGTCGAAAAGCCGCAGTTTGCATGGCCTAGGAGGACTTTAAGGTGATGTTGAGGGAGGAATTCTGTCCAAACAGTAAGATACAAAAGCTGGAAACTGAGTTTTGGTGCCACGCCATGGTTAGAGCTAGCCATGTCGCGTACATTGATTGATTCCATGAGCTTGCTAGGCTAGTCCCTCATTTGGTTACCCCTAAAAACAAAAGAATTAAGAGGTACATCTATGGCCTTACTCCACATCCGTGAAATGGTGGTAGCAACGAAGCCAACAACAATTCAGAGTGATGTACTAAAAGCTGGAATGCTAACCGATGAGGCAAGTAGGAATGGGTCTTTAAGGAAAAATGCTGAGAAAAAAGGAAACGACGGGGAGCCGAGTAAGGATGGAAATGCTAGGGATGATAACAAGAGGTCTAGGACTGGAAGGGTGTTTGCCACAATCACAAACCATGTTAGGAAGGAGTACACTGGTATGGAACCCAAATGCCTAAACTGCAACCATCACCATCAACCCGAAGTGCCTTGTCGTTGCTGTACAAACTGCAACCGCTACGGAATTGCCAAGGATTTTAGGGTGAGGCCTAGGGTAGTGAATCCCCTCAACGCTAGAAACCTCACTACTGCTCGTGGGGCATATTTTGAATGTGATGGTACTGACCATTACAAGGCAGCATGTCCTAGGTTAAATCGAGCCCCAAGACCGGGAGGAAACCGTCCAAATCAAGTGATGGCTATCGAGGGAGGATAAGGTCGTGGAAACAATGGAAACCCGACACGTGGAAAAGCTTTTGTAATGGGAGCATAGGAAGCTCGCCAGGACCGAACATTGTGATGGGTACGTTTACTTTAAACAACCACTATGCTACGACTCTATTCGATTCTGGTACTGATTATAGATTTGTTTCCACTACTTTCATACCTCTGTTACATAGAGCCCAGTAACCTAGGTTTTAGTTCTAAGATTGAAATAGCTAGCTTTCAACTAATAGAGACCAGTAAGGTTATTCGAGGTTGCAAACTAGAGATAAAAGGTCATACCTTTGATATCGACTTGATATCGTTTGGACACCAAAGTTTTGATGTAATTGTAAGGATGGACTGGTTGTCCATGCACAAGGCCGAGATCGTTTGCAATGAGAAAGTAATTGCTTAGAGTCTTAGGAGAAAGACCAGAAGAGAAGGTGAGACATCTTAAGGTTGCAAAGGTTAAAGAGCTGAAACTGAAGGAGATAGTTGTCGTTAGAAACTTTTCTAAGGTATTCCCTGATGACCTATCAGGATTACCCCCATCCCGAGAAATCAAATTTTGTATCGACTTAATCCTTGGAGCAATGTCAGTCGCGAAGTCTCCTTATTGTTTAGCTCCCTCTGAAATAGAGGAGTTGTCGAGTCAACTTAGAGAACTCCAGGACAAGGGTTTCTTACGACCAAGCTCGTCTCCATGAGGAGCACCAATATTGTTTGTTAAGAAGAAGGATCGTTTATTTAGGATGTGTATCGACTATAGATAGTTGAATAAGCTGACCATCAAGAACCGTTATCCCCTCCCAAGAATAGACGACATGTTTGATCAAATGCAAGGATCACCGTATTTCTCTATGATAGACCTTCGGTCCGAATACCATCAATTGAGAGTGCACGAGCACGACATTCCAAAGACTACATTTAGAAATCGATATGGATATTTCAAGTTCATAGTAATGCCCTTTAGTTTGACAAATGCACCAGCGGTACTCATAGACTTGATGAATCGAGTATGTAGACCTTACCTAGACAAGTTTGTGATAGTGTTCATAGATGACATCTTTATCTACTCTAGGACTAAGGAAGAACATGAGATGCACCTAGGGTTAATCTTAGAACTGCTCAAGAGGGAGAAACTGTACGTAAAGTTCTTTAAGTGTGAATTCTGGTTGCAATAAGTAAAGTTCCTTAGGCATGTGATTAACAAAGAGGGCATTCATGTAGAACCCAACAAGATTGAAGCCGTTAAGAATTAGGAAGCCCCTAGAACTCCATTAGAGGTTCCCTCATTCTTAGGATTACCAGGATACTATCGCCGATTCATAGAGAATTTCTCCAAGTTTGCCAAACCCCTTACCATTTTGACATAAAAGCAGAAGGATAAGCTCTGCAATGCACGTATTCAGCACTCCCCGATGGACCAGAAGATTTTGTGGTATACTACGATGCGTCAAGTTTAAGACTAGGTTGTGTGCTGATGCAAAGAGGTAAGGTGATAGCATATGCCTCTCGATAGTTAAAAATTCACGAGAAGAACTAGTAAAGCGAATATGCCCCCCTTATGCCTCTCGACGTAGAGATGGTGTTGAAAATTCACGAGAAGAATTACACCATCCATGATTTGGAATTAGGTGCAGTAGTATTTGCCCTCAAGATCTGGAGACATTACTTGTACGGGACGAAGAGCGTCATATACACCGACTACAAGAGTCTCCATCACATCTTCAATCAGAAAGAGCTGAATATGCCTCAACGTTGTTGGATAGAGCTTTTCAGCGATTATGACTACGAAATTCGCTACCATCCTTGTAAGGCGAATGTAGTAGCCGATGCACTAAGTAGAAAGGAGAGATTCAAGCCTAGGAGAGTTCGAGGTATGAACATGACTATTTAGTCGAGTATCAAGGATAAGATACTAGCGGCTCAGAATGAAGCATCTGAGGCTGTCAATGCACCAGCAGAAATGCTGCGAGGGCTAGACGATCAGATGGAACATAGGAGTGATGGAGCATTGTATTATCTAGATCGAATATGGGTTTCCATTGAACGGGAGATGATGAGAACCCGATAAAGGATGAAAGCTCATAATCTAGATACTACAATACACCTAGAGCATAAAAAAAGATAAGATGTACTATGACCTTAGGGACATGTACTGGTGGCCAGGAATGAAGAAAGACATAGCCCTGTATGTTAGCAAGTGTTTGACTTGTTCTAAGATCAAAGCTGAACATCGTAGGCCATCCAGCTTACTGCAGCAACCTAAAATCCCAGAATGGAAATGGGAGAGAATAGCCATGGACTTTATCACCAAGTTGCCAAGAACTGGAAATGGGCATGATGCAATCTGGGTCAGTACGGGACATGTTGGACAAAGTCTGCTCATTTCCTACCCATTCGTGAGGACTTTAAGATGGATAGGCTAGCTAGACTCTACCTCAATGAAATCATTTCAAGGCATGGAGTGCCAATTTTAATCATATCTGACCGTGAAAGTCGCTTTACATCAAGGTTTTGGCAATCAATGCAAGAAGCACTAGGAACCCAACTAGACATGAGTACCTTACCATCTACAAACTGATGGTCAAAGCGAGCGTACCATTCAAACTTTGGAAGACATGCCCAGGGCATGCGTCATGGACTTCAAAGGAAGTTAGGACGTTCATCTTCCATTGGTTGAATTCTCTCACAACAATAGTTACCATTCTAGTGTGAGATGTGCACCATTTGAAGCACTTTATGGGAGAAAGTGTCGTTCACCAATCCTAAGGGCAGAAGTTGGAGAAGCACAATTGATAGGGCCTGAGATAGTGCAAGAGACCACTGAGAAAATCTCACATATCAAGGATAGGCTTAAGACTGTACGTGATCGTCAGAAAAGCTATGCAGATAAGAGAAGGAAACGTTTAGAATTTAGTGTAGGTGATCATGTCCTACTCAAAGTGTCGCCTTGGAAAGGTGTTGTACGCTTTGGGAAGAAAGGCAAGTTAGCACCTAGGTTTGTTGGACCATTTGAGATCACTGAGAGGATCGGTCCCGTAGCCTATAAACTAAGACTATCTCAAGAGTTAAATGGTGTTCATGACACGTTTCACTTGTCAAACCTCAAGAAGTGTTTGGCTGATCCAACACTACATATACCTTTGGAGGAAATTCAAGTCGATGCTAAGTTAAACATTGTGGAAGAACCAGTAGAAATCCTAGAGCGTGAGTTCAAGAAGCTAAAACAGAGTAGAATTCATTCGTCAAGGTTTGATGGAATTCGAAACGAGGACCTGAATTTACTTGGGAACATGAGGATCAGATGAAACTCAAATACCCACATCTCTTTAGCTCTAGCACTAGTTAAATTTTGGGGCGAAATTTCTTTTAAGGGGGTAGAATGTAACCCTTGCAGATTTTCTAGTCATGCAATGTTCAATTTAAGTCCTTTGACTTTCTGAATTTTACCTTCTTCCGTTAGCAATTACCGTGTTGACGGTAGTTAATCTGCATTTTCATTGGTCAATAAATCTTTTATTTCATATATTAAACCTTTTAAGAGGTTTACAATCTTATATGATCACTATTCGGGAGGTTGTCCCGCAAACGGCTTAAAATGTCAAACAACGCGTTCCGGCACGTCCAAATTGTCAATACATAATCTAAAGCAATTTAACTATAAAACATGTCATGTGAATAGTCTAAGTTAATGTAAATGTCATTTTAAACTTAATAAAAATACTAGGAAACTTCGGGTCACGTTTTAAAATCACCAACAATGAGTATTAAGGAAACCCGACACAAAACGAAGCAATCCGAGACCCCTTTGGATCCCTTAGCCGATCGAGACACACAAGGGACAACAAGGCAAGGAATTAGGAACCTTGTCTAGTCCTTGATTTGTTTTATATCCATTCCTTTTGTCCTATTTCCTCATTTCAAAAACACACGCCACAAAATCCTTTCTCTCTTCCTCTCTTTGTGTTCGTCCGACCCACAACACACACACACACACACACATTTACTTTCTAACTTTGATAAAAAACATGAAGGATTGAGTGTTTCCGGGTTGATTCCAATAGGTGTGGGTATATAAAACACAACGTTTGGGTTTTCGGTTTCGTGTCAATCTCGTCTTCAAAACCCTCTTTTGTAAGTCTTCAAATTTCAGTTTAACTTGTACTTTTATATAGCTAATGATGCATAAATGTTAGTTGTACGGTGCGTTTTCTAAAAATCAAACGTTAAAATTTCGAAATGAATAAAAAGGGTTGTTTGGTTGGTTCGAACTAGGGACAAGGACACAAAGGGTTGATCATTTTGTTATTTTGGTTGTGTTGGTGGAATAACATTTACGTACTAAGTAGCTTATTTATAATCTAGCTTAAAAAGAAGCTTTCAAAAAGCTTAATATATCTTATTTTGGGCTTATATAGCTTCGAAAACCACAAGGAACAAAAAGGAGGTATTTTTGGTTATTTACATCTTTTGTCGTATTTTTATAACTTATTTCGATAGCTTATTTGGATAACTAGAAACACTACGTAGCTTATTAGCTTATTAATAAGCTAAATATACTTGTTTTGGGCTTATGAGGCTCAAAGCCCCATAAGGCCCAATAAGTGGTGGCTTATTATGGACCTTATTGTGGTCCGACTTATTTTGGTAATTATTGTTTGGACTTATTTTCATATTGGGCTTTGTTAATGGGCCTAAAACGAATTTTTACAACTAATGGCAATACTATGAAATACTAATGGGCCTTAAGGCCCAATAAGCTTAAACTAGTTGTGTAAACACTTTAAACGGATTTTTATAAACAAGTTCATATTAGTATACATATTAAAATAGTTAGGGTATTCGTTGGGAGATTTGTGTTTGGTAAATCATTGCGAAAACATAGATTTTGGGAAATTGTCGAAAGATTGATTTATTAAGGAAAAATGTTTGGAAAATAAGGTTTAAGAACCTTGGAAAATGTTTTATAAACGAACGGGTCATGCCGAAATTTCGTAAGAATCCTATACTTAGAATATTTTTCAAAACTTACCTTTATGACGGAATAATAATATATTATTATTTTAATAAATCGACTAAAAGACGAAAAATATATTTTATAATTTTATAAAGAAAAAATTACATGTTTCGTCCCTATGGTTTATACCAAACATCACGTTTCGTCACTATTTCATTTTAATTACACTAGACGTCCCTAATTTTGAAACTGGTAACGCTAGCCGTCCCTATTTTGGATGGTCGTTTACTTTTCTCGTTAAGTCTAATTATTAAAAGGGTAGTTTGGTCTTTTTGTTCTTGTCACCACCATAGGGACGAAACGTGTAATTTTTTATACAAAATCAACTGAAAAAAACCAAATTTTTTTCTATTATTATTTATTAGTATTATTATTTACGTAGCCAATAATTAAAAAAATTTATACGAATCAAATTAAAAAAAATAATTTACTTTTTATAAAAAGAATTTTTTTAAAAAATTTTAATTTTTTTATTTCGGTTTCAGTTTACGAGCAATAATAAAAAAAATCTTAAATTTTTTTTTAAAATTTTTTTATTTTGGTTTCAGTTTACTAGCAATAATAAAAAAATTTAATTTTTTTTATTTCGGTTTCAGTAGTTTACGAGCAATAATAAAAAAAAATTAATTTTTTTTATTTTGGTTTCAGTTTACGAGCAATAATAAAAAAAATTCTTAAATTTTTTTTTAATTTTTTTATTTTGGTTTCAGTTTACTAGCAATAATAAAAAAAATTAATATTTTTTATTTCGGTTTCAGTTTACTAGTAATAATAAAAAAAAATTATGTCGGTTTCAGTTTAAGAGCAATAATAAAAAAAAATCTTAAAATGTTTTTTTAATTTTTTTAATTTTAGTTTCAGTTTACTAGAAATAATAAAAAAAAAATTAATTTTTTTTATTTCAGTTTCAGTTTACTAGCAATAATTAAAAAAAATTAAAAAATTTTTTTATTTCGGTTTCAGTTTAAGTGCAATAAAAAAAATTTAAAATTTTTATTATTTCGGTTTCAGTTTACGAATAATAATAAAAAAAAATTAAAATTATATTTTTTTTTATTTTGGTTTCAGTTTACGAGCAATTTTATTTCGGTTTTTAGTTTACGAGAAGAAAAACAATAAGTCGCGGTGTTCTTTAAAATTTTTTAAAAATTGCTCAAACTGAAACCCAAGTTAAAAAAATTAAAATTTTTAAACTTTTTTTATTATTGCTCATAAACTGAAACCGAAATAAAAAAATTTAAAATTTTTTAAAATAAGAAAAAAAAATAATAGTAATAATAATAATAAGACAAAATTACATGTTTCGTCCCTATGGTGGTGACTGGAGCAAAAAGACCAAAATATCCTTTTAGTAATTAGACTTAACGAGAAAAGTTAACGACCATCCAAAATAGGGACGGCCAACATTACCAGTTTCAAAATTAGGGACGACTGGTGTATTTAAAATGAAATAGGGACGAAACGTGATTTTTGAATAAACCATAGGGACGAAACATGTAATTTTTTCTTTTATAAATTATAAAACTTCTCCGAATCGTTTTGTATAATTAAAGCGTGTCATATCTTACAACAAATACAATTAAACAAGGTAATTAGGGTTTACCGGATGGATTTACCGGAACATATTCATTTGCGTTTATTATCTAAGTCTTGTTATTTTACTTGTCTATATTCTTAAATAGTATAAATATATGTAATCTAAAGTACATACTTAGCATATCTTCTTCGTGTCTAAATCACCAACCACAACGCAACCAATATTACTAAAAGCGGTAACACGGAACATTTTCAAAACTCCTATGCGTCACTTTTAAGTACACATTTCAAACATAAAGCTAAGTCAAACTAATTGCTAGGTTGGAGACATTACTTGTACCGAACAAAGAGCGTCATATACACCGACCACAAGAGTCTCCAGCATATCTTTAATAAAAAAGAGTTGAATATGTTTCAACGTCGTTGGATAGAGCTTTTCAGCGACTATAACTGTGAAATTTGCTACCATCCCGGTAAGGAGAATATGGTAGCCGATGCACTAAGTAGAAAGAAGAGATTCAAGCCTAAGAGAGTTTGTGCCATGAACATGAACATTCAGTCGAGTATCAATGATAAGTTACTAGCAGCTCAGAATGAAGCATTTGAGGTTGTCAATGCACCAGCAGAAATGCTGCGAGGGCTAGACGATCAGATGGAACGTAGGAGTGATGGAGCATTGTACAATCTAGATCAAATATGGGTTCCTTTGGCGGGTGAGGTGAGAAATCTGATAATAGATGAAGCCCATAAGTCAAAATACACGGTACACCCAGGAGCAGATAAGATGTACGATGACCTTAGGGACATGTACTGGTGGCCGAGAATAAAGAAGGATATAACCTTATATGTTAGCAAGTGCTTGACCTGTTCTAAGATTAAGGATGAACATTAGAGGCCATCTGGCCTACTGTAGCAACTTGAGATCCCATAATGGAAATGGTAGAGAATAGCCATAGACTTTATCACCAAGTTGTCAAGAACTGGAAGTGGGCATGATGCAATCTGGGTTATCGTAGACAGGTTGACTAAATCTTCTCATTTCCTACCCATTCATGAGGACTTTAAGATAGATAGGTTAGCTAGACTTTACCTCAATGAAATCATTGCAAGGCATGGTGTGCTAATTTTGATCATATCCGACCGTGGCAGTCGCTTTACGTCATAATTCTGGCAGTCAATGTAAGAGGCATTAAGAATACGTTTAGACATGAGTACGGCTTACCATCATACACAGACTGATAGTCAAAGCGAGCGTACCATTCATACTTTGGAAGACATGCTCAGGGCATGCGTCATGGACTTCGTAGGAAGTTGGGACGTGCATCTTCCACTGGCTGAATTCTCATACACCAATATTTATCATTCTAGTGTGAGGTGTGCACCGTTCAAAGCCTTATACGGTAGAAAGTGCTGCTCACCAATCCTATGGGCTAAAGTTGGAGAAGGACAATTGATAGGGCCTAAAATAGTGCAAGAAACTACTGAGAATATCTCATAAATCAAAGATTGGCTTAAGATTGCACGTGATCATCAAAAGAGCTATGCTGACAAACGTAGGAAACCTTTAGAATTCAATGTAGGTGACCATGTCCTGCTCAAAGTGTCACCTTGGAAAGGTGTTGTACGCTTTGAGAAGAAATGTAAGTTCACACCTAGGTTTGTTAGACCATTTGAGATCACTGAAAGGATCAGTCCCATAGCCTATCGACTAAGACTACCTCAAGAGTAAAATAATGTTCATGACACATTTCACGTGTCAAACCTTAAGAAGTGTTTGGCTGACCCAACACTACAGATACCACTAGAAGAGATCCAAGTAGATGCCAAGTTGAACTTTGTGGAAGAGCTTGTAGAAATCTTAGAGCGTGAGTTTAAGAAGCTAAAGCGGAGTAGAATTGACATCGTCAAGGTTTGATGGAATTCGAAACGAGGACCTGAGTTTATTTGGGAACGTGAGGATCAGATGAAACTCAAATACCCACATCTCTTTAGCTCTAGCACTAGTTAAATTTTGGGGCAAAATTTCTTTTAAGGGGGTAGAATGTAACCCTTACGGATTTTCTAGTCATGTAATGTTCTATTTAAGTCATTTGACTTTCTGACTTTTACCATTTTTCGTTAACGATTACCGTGTTGACAGTAGTCAATCTATATTTTCTTTACTCAATAAATCTTTCATTTCATATATTATTACTATTAAAGGTTTACAATCTTATTTGATCACTTTCCGGGAGGTTTGTCCCGCCAACGGCTTAGAATGTCAAACAACGCGTTTCAGCACGTCCGTAAATGTTCAATACTTAATTTAAACCAAGCTAACTATAAAACATATCGTGTAAATATTCTAAGTTCATGTAAATGTATTTTTAAATCTAATAAAAATACTAGAAAACTTCAGGTCACATTTTAAATCACGAACTAAGAGCGTTAGTTAACCCAACAAGCGATGGAAGGCACCTAGGATTCCCTTATAATGCCTTGTGGCGTTCAAAACCCTTAGGGGACCAGAAGGCATGGATTTAGGAACCATGTCTAGAAACGGTTCATGCATATCTTATTTTGTCTTCATTTCAAACTTACACAAAAACACACACACAAAATATTTTCTCTCCTCCTCTCCTCCTTGCTCACATCCGAACACACACACACATATAAAAACACATAAGTTTTCCAACTTTGATCAAGAACATGAAGGTTTAAGCATTTTTGGGTTGATTCTAATAAGCGTGGGTATGTAAAAACAACGTTTAGGTTGTCGTTTTCATGTTAATCTCATCTTCAAAATCCACTTTTGTAAGTAATCTTATTTCAAATATTCTTGTCCTTTTAGTAGTCTAATGATGCATAGATGTTGGTTGTACGGTTTGTTTTCTAAAAATCAAACACAAAAAATGTACCAAACACCATATAGGGTTGCGTTTGGGTTCGAACAAACTGAAAAAGGGAAACAAGGGTTATAGTGGTTGCGTTGATCAAGTGACATTATTTGCTTATTATAGATTGTAGCTTATTTGGCTAATTTATAAGCTTTGGTGAGCTTATTTATGGGCTTATTAGGTTCGAAAACCACAAGAATAAAAAAAAGAGTTTTGGTTATTTACTTCTTTTGTCATATTATTATAGCTTATTTTGGTATCTAAAAGTACTACATAGCTTATTAGCTTGATTAAAACTATAGGTATTAGGTTTTGGGCTTATATAACTCACGGCCCAATAAGGTCCAATAAAATGTGGCTTATTGTGAACCTTATTGTGGTCCAGCTTATTTTCATGACTTTTGGTTAGAGCTTATTTTGATATTTAAGGACTCGTATAGCTTAACGGTTTAAAAATAAGCTATTTTGGGCCTAAGAGGCCACAACCCAATAATCTAAGCCCAAACCATGATTTAGTCTTGGTCCGTGAGCCCTGGCTTATGTTATGGCTTATTCTTCAAACTTATATTTTTAATGAGCTTAATATAGGGCCTAAACCGGATTTAAAACATAATAATATTATTTTGGACCACTATTAGGCCTTAAGGCCTAATAAGCATAAAATAGTCGTTGTATACATTTAAAATGGACTTTTAAAAGTAATACATACTTATATATATATAGTAGGATAGTTGGAAAGTCTTTTGGAGAAATGCGTCTTGATAATTGTCGCGAAATATGATTTTGGTCGTTTTGTCAGAATTGATTTGTTTTAGGGAAAATGTTTGGAAAATGAGGTTTAAAACCTTGGAAAACATTTTATAAATGAATTGGTCATGCTGAAATTTTATAAAAATATTTTACTTAGAATATTTTACAAAATTTCCACTTAAAAATTCGACAAAAAGGCAAAATAATAAATATTATTATTTTAATAAATCGATTAAAAGACAAAAACATATTTTATAACTTTATAAAATATAAAACTTTTATAAATGGTCTAGAGTAATTAAAACATGTCTTTACTTATAATCTATACAATTTAAACTAGATAACTCGAGGTTACCGGATGAATTACCAGAATATACTTATAAATAACTATTATCTAAGGATTGTTATTTTATTATCTATTTTCTTAAATAGTATAAGTGTATAGTATCTAACGTACATACTCAGTATATCTCCTTCGTGTCTAAATCATCAACCACTACGCAACCAATACCACTAAAACCAGTAATAGGAAAACATTTTCAAAACTTCTATGCATTAAATCCGAATATCCATTTCAAGGATATTCCTAAATCAGTCAAATTACTAGGTCGTGTCTGGAGGCCATTGTACGTCGTTGTTTGACTATCATATTCTATGCTACTTGTTATCTTTGTTAAGGTGAGTTCTCGTAGCCTCACTTTTTAAACACTTTTCCATTAGGGGACAATGATACTCAAATTCATTTCAATGCTTTTTCATCTAAGTAAAAACTTCTATTTCTTTTGGACAATGCTATGTGCCTATAATTGATATGTGAATGCCATGAGGATAAATTGTGCACAAGTTCTATGTGAACCTCTATGCTAGGACTATTTAGATGACTGTGTAGCTCCATCTGGTAGGCGATAGGTTCAGAGGATTATAAGCGCATGGAATACTATGGATTGTTGATTGGGTTGAATGCTATGATATCATGTGATTTCTATGGCAGTTCTAAATACTATTGCATGCATTATGTTTTTATATTGCACAATTGTCCACTACTTAGATTCTAACACAGCAACTGGGTTTACTTCTAAACCTACGAGCTCACCAACTTTATGTTGACCTTTTCGAGTATCATTTTCAGGTGATGCAATTGTTCGTTAAGCTCAAGATAGAATGCCTTAGAGACATAAGCTATCTCATGAGGGATCATTGATGGAAGATTGTATTTGAGACTTGTTTTCTCGTTGATGTTCCTAGATGATTCTACACTTATTTGCCCCTATGTTGGGAGTTGGTTGTAATAAATTTAAACTATGTGTTGTGTTCATCGACTATTTTGACACAAGTTTTCATACTTGTCGTCGGAGGACGTTGTGACACTTTTGATATGCATTTTTTAGATTTCTCTATATTGTATCATGTGTTATGATGATAAATTCTCCGTCACGCCTTATGTTTTCGCCATTGTCGAGGTGTGACACTATCAGTATCACAAAGATGATTTATGGTATTGAAGACAAGACATCATGGACCCAGTGATGCACTGCACAACCCTTCCCAGCCATTCAAGTTTCTCTCAAAAGATTCTTGTCTCATTTGTCATGGAGAACAACACGACTTTTATTAACTTTCTTACTTTGAGTTAGTTGATATTGAATTGGTGGCAGTGAGCTCTAGCCTCCGATCACAAAAATCAAAACTCACAAATCGAGTCTAGAGCCAAGAGATCAATCTATAAATATCATTAGCACACATTTCCTGATAGACGCTTGTTGTTCAACATTTAGAACACAAGTGATAACAAAGATTCCTACGCATTATCCTTATGATTATGCCAGAACATTCAGAGTGATACTCTTAAGTATTTCACAATGACGAATGAAGATCCTTCTAGTGTCAACACCCAACAGCACTGTGGTAGGTGACTTATGAGATTCTATATGAATCAACCTTGTGTTAACTGGATATCAATTTTGTTCCTGTAAATGAATTGACGACTCAATTAGTTAGATAGTAACTAACTGATTAACTCTTATCGTGTTGTCTTCTTTGAGACGTTTCAGTAATGAGAACTAGCCAGTATAGCTGGAAACCCTGTCAAGGAGTTTCTTATAATGAATCTACCTGATCACAAGTACATTATTTATATTGTAAAATGGTCTTTAGGGAAATGAAGGTTAACGTTACCGAAACTGACGAATGACAAAGACATGATTCGTCCATATATGTTGTTTATCACTAACATTCAAATGCAGGTTAAGATGATAAAGTAACGACCTTATTCCAGCGGCGTCATATTCATCACCACATGATCATGCTCAAGTTACAAAGACATACTATAAGCATCAAGATTCTAGAATCAAGAAAGCTAAAGATCAAACAAAGACAAAGACTTCCGCAACTCTGATATTCAAGATCTTCCTTAAAGATATCAAGATTATCAAGACAAAGATTTCCAAAGGAGATTGTTAGCAAGCTATCAAGATGACCCCAAGTATGAGCATGTCAGTCAAGACACAAGATTGAAAGATGGCAAAGATCTCAAGGAGAAAGATTTAAAGATCTTGGAACTAAAGACAAAGTCGAAAGACAATGACAAAGGCTCAAGATCAAAGATCACACGACATGAAGGAACAAGCCTACAACAAAGATGAAGACCAAGAATACAATATCTTAACGATAATGCAATCTCAAAGAGCTCAAATATCAAAGAGTTCAATGACCTTACTTCAGGGTAGATTGTTAGCCTCAAAATATTGAGTCAACAATTGAAGTCTCGGTCATTCAACTAAGAATTCTTGGTCATTCATTTATATATGTTGTAATAGGCTAGTAAAGGGTATCAGGCTTGTTAGCTAAGCTAACCTTGTATAAGTTACAGGCTTAAAGCCACCAAAACTCGAGCCTAGCCCATGATACTTATCCTAGGCATCTAGTATTTGCTAGAAAGTATTAATACCCTTCTCCACACATGGAGAAGGGTTGGTTGTCTCATCTGTAACACATTACACTTTGTGACAATCCACCCTCATTCTCTCTTTCTCTTATTTATCTCTACTTTCCCTCTATACAAGTTCTTTCATATTTCTTCATCTCTTTTCTAGTTTCATTCGTATAACATGGAAGCGAAATGATATAGTATAGGTCGTACAATTTTCATGTACTATTAGGATGAGATACACATCTGGTGCAGGTTCATGTGTACTAGGTCATAGCAAATCATAGCATAAATGTTTCACATGTACTTTATTTTAAATAGTACTTTCCTACTTTTATTATAAAATCACTAGTACAAATCTGGAATTTGGTCACACATGGGCAAAATGGAACGGCCACACATTCACATATTTATGTGGCTAAAGGTACCAAAATGGTTGAGTGTTTGTTGGTGTGGACAATAATATACATAATTACGAATTTTACCACACAATAAATTTGATGCGTGTGACAATTAGAACTGTATGCACATTTCGAACATTTATGTGGCTAAAGTTAACTGGTAATGTTTTTTTATGATTAGTTTTAGCTACATATAATTTGGAACGGTGGACAAATACAAGACAAGTAGAGCTTGAAGCATTAGTCATGATATACATAATAAATAGGACAAATAAATGTCCTCCACTTGAACAATGTGACGCAAATGGCATAAATGGTCACGTGAAGTAATTTTTATGTTTCTATATCATACAGTCAAGTTTTGTCACACATTATTTAAGGGTGACTGCTATCTTTTGCTAATTATTTAGCCACATATGAATTTGTGAACTGCGTGACCGAAATGAAAAGTAAGGTTGAAGCATTAGTCACGATATACATATAAATAGTGACAAATATATGTCACACACTTGAACACTAAGACCAAATGCCATATATGGTCATACTAAACATTTTGTCACACATTATTTAAGTGTAGCCAAAATCCCAGTACACATGTCACTAAGTGATGAATAGTAAACTTAATATGTGTGTGGTATTAAAAGTTAGTTTGGTTTAGCTTGCCAAAAGTTTATGTTGTATAGCAAATTTTACATCAGCATGACATGTGACTATATGCCATTTACAAAACCATAGCATATCACAAATGTGTGACTAAATATTATGGCACATTTAATGGTGATTATAATTGTACCACTATAATCATAACAGACACAATAAAGAATCGTGAAGTATCATTTGCTATTATTTAGAGCAAAATGTGAAATCGTGTTATCATTAAATTCCATATTAGTCAACATTGAGTGTTTTGTGTGTCTAAATTCATAATGTCATATATGGTCACATATGAAATGTTTGTTTATGAGATCTAAATCATGACCTCAAGTTTTTGTCACCATTATTTAAGTGTAGCCATAAACCAATACATATGGTCACGTAACTTAACATGTGGCTTAAAAGTTTAGTTTGTGTTCAGCAAGCCAAAAGCTAATGTGTATATCACATTTACTTCTAGCACGATCATTGACTATATGCCCTTTACAATAGCCCCACATATCACAAATGTGTGACTATATTATGTTTATGGCCACTTTTAAGTGATTATAGTGACCAATATATTCATAACCGTCACATCGTAAATATTTATGTTGGCTATTATTTAGAGCGACAATGTGAAAGGTTTATTCATTAACTTTCATATTAGTTAACATTGGAGTGTTTGTGTTCTAAATTCATAATGTCATATATGGTCACGTAAAGTGTTTGTTTATGTGTCTAAATCATGGACTCAAGTTTTGTCACAAATTATTTAAGTGTATCCAAAATCCAGTACATATGGTCACGTAACTTAATATGTGTGTTTAAAGTTTAGTTTGTGTTAGCTTGCCAAAAGCTAATGTGTATAGTCACATTTACTTCTAGCACGATCATGTGACTATATGCCTTTACAATAGCCACAACATATCACAAATGTGTGACCAAATTATGTTTATGGCCACATTTAAGGTGATTATATGTGACCAATATATTCATAATAGTCACATCGTGAAGTATTCATGTGGCTATTATTTAGAGCAAAATGTGAAATCGGTTATCATTAAATTTCAATTAGTCACATTGAGTGTTTGTGTGTCTAAATTCATAATGTCATATATGGTCACATGAAGTGTTTGTTTATGTGTCTAAATCATGGACTCAAGTTTTGTCACACATTATTTAAGTGTAGCCAAAATCCAGTAATAAGGTTTTAATAAGTACTTTAGCCTGCAAATGCAATGTGCAAGTGCAATGTGCAAATGCTTGCTTGCAAATGCAAGCTGCAAATGCAATGTACAAATGCAATGTGCATATGCAAGCTGCAAATGCAATGTGCAAGCTGCAATAACACACAAACCAGACAATAAGCAGATTTAATAAGCAGTTTTAAAGCCGATAATAAGCAGTTTAATAAGCAGAATTAAGCAGTTTATTAGCAACTTCATGACTCATCCGGGGCATCGCCCGGGTTTGAAAGCCTCGTATACAAACATATAAACCAAACAGGAAGTAAAAAATTAATAGATAAAATGAAATCCTTCACAAGAGTATTTGCAGCAAAACAAAAGCTTAAAAAGGTTCTGCACAGTACAAACATAAATCCATAAACAAGTACAAAAAATCGAATGTCTATATGCTTTAAAAGAACGGGTGAAATATGATAAAGGTAGAGTGTGACAACTTGAGCATGACATGGTTCACTTGGATTTTCGTATAACAACACCTCCACAGTCGGTTCGATAGTAGTCATTTCGTGATTCATTACCCAAGTCACGTCGATCTACACGTGGCAATATGTTATCATTGTGCTGGTGAATGACGGTACTAAATTCCTCATCGACTTCGTCATACGTATCTTTGTAATTCTTGGGAGGTGTCTTAAAGACAATAGACAATTTTTTATCTATCTGGTCTTTCACATAAAACACTTGTCGTGCTTGTGAGGCTAATATGAACGGATCAACCTTGTGGCCTAAATTATTCAGGTCAACCAATGTATACCCAAGAGTAGTATCGCATTTTACACCACCAGCTCTGTGATTAACCCAATCACATTTGAAAAGAGGAATTTGCCTAAAACGGTAATCTAGTACCCATATCTCTTGTAAAACCCCATAATAAAATGCTTGTCTTGTGGTTGCAACTTCTTTAGATATGTGCAGATCTATTGCCTCAACACTAACCCCACTGTTCTGGTAAACTTTGCCATCATGACATTTCGTACGAAAGGTATACCCATTGATGTTATATGCATCGTATTTCACTACGGTGGCACGTGGTCCATATGATATCCACCTTACAGTTTCTGATACACTTTCTTTGGAGATCGCTAACTCTCTCTCAACCTGAATTTCATTACAAGTATATATTAGCTTCAAATTGAAGGAACAACAAACAAACAATTATAAATAACATACGATTAATTACCTCTTTGTGTAACCACTTAGCAAAAGATTTACTGTGCTTCCGATAGGGGGTCTCTGAAATGCTATTCGTTTATCCGGGTTTTCTATTTTCAAAACTTGCTTGTGTCTCCTGAAACAATGTCTTTGATTATTATATTTGATAGAACATTTTAAGTAACGAAATAGACATGTGTTAGTAATACTTGTTTGGATTAAAAGTCTTCTTAATGCTGTTTGGATTACTGCTGCTCATGTTTGTGTTAATGCTGCTTAGCTGAATTTAGTGCTGCTCATGAACTTCAAAGAAAATATGCTAAGTGTTTACTACTACTAGTACATAGTTACTACTGCTAGTGAATATTAGTACTGTTTGTTAGTTAGTACTGCTAGTTAATAAGTTAGTACTGTTTGTTAGTTAGTACTCCTTATATGATATGTCTTAAGTTATTTTATTATGGAAAAGATTATAGATACTTAGATTTATCTAATATAACTAAACCTTAAACAAGCTTAAGAAATTTGATCTATTGAAGTGGGATCAACAATACTTACTCGATATACGATACAATTTCATCTGTATTCTGTATTATATACAAATGTGCCTTCTGAAAGAGTTCTGTAGAAACTTCACTTGATTTGCAGGCCGACAATGGCTTTCCTTCCTCATTTTCACCAGTTTCATGTTTATCAGGTGGGATACCAATAGTTTCCATGGATTTATGATATTCGCTAAAAAAGTATATTGTTTCTTCCGTAATAGTCTCCTCAGCAATGCATCCCTGGTCTATTTTTGTTTCGTACATGTCCTTTAATAACCTTCATACATCTTTCGAAGGGATAAATCCACAGAAAGCATATGGGACCACATAATTTTACCTCCCTAGTTAGGTGCACAGTCAAATGTACCATAATACCAAAAAATGATAGAGGAAAGAACTTCTCGAGTAGGCACAATGTCACTACTAGTTCTACTTGCATCATATCTAGTTCTTGCAATCTGATTTCTTTGCTACATATCCATTTAAAGAAAAAGCAAAACCTGATAAAAGCATATCGTGTGGCTGGGTGCATGATTGAACGTATTGCAATGGGCAAAAACTCTTACATTAGCATATGATAGTCATGCGATTTAAGGCCAATGAGCTTCCTATCCTTTAGGCTAACCAATTTTGAACAATAGCCTTGTGGTACCCTAATGTTGTATAACGTTTCATAAAAGATGTCTTTTTCAGCATTCGTTAATGTGTAACCTGCTGGAGTTAGTGTTGTTTTGTCTTCTTCTTGCATAGCAAACAACTATGGTTTTACCCCCAACTCAGCCAGATCGAATTGAGCATTCACTCTATCTTTCGTCTTTCCCAAAACATATAGCAAAGTTCCGACTAGAATCTCAGCAACATTCTTTTCTACATGCATAAAAACTGTTGATCCCCAATGAACAGATCTTTAACTCCTTAGCTTGATGTAAGGTTTAGTATCTTTGGATAAATCCAAAGGTACTACGAATGAAACTTTGAGTGAATAATATAAACTATGTAGAATCTAGTTTATACCACTAAGAAGTATAACCAATGGAGCAGTAATGTATGTTTGACAAACAAAAAATATAACCAAAACAATAAGCTCCAATATATTAATACGAACACTCTTTGATAGTGTTAGGGTTTACAACCTTGAAGCTATGAATACTATGAAAGACTGATATTGGTTCTATAACCTAGGATCTCCTTTTATACACCAAGGAGTCCTTTACAAGATAACTACAAATCTTCTAAACTTCTATAAGATATCAACATATCTTCTAATTATAAAAGATATACACAAAATAACTAATACATATCTCTTAACACGTCTTTATCTTCATGCAGTCTTCAATCTTTATCAGCAGTATAAAAACTCTTCAGCAGTGTTAAGTTAGTACTAGCAGTACTAACTTATACCTAGCAGTACTAATATTCTTCAAGCAGTACTAATCGGTTTATACTGCCAGTTATAACTCAAGCAGTACTAACACTTTAACTTGACAGTACTAAGTATAAAGACCCTTAATTCCTAATAATCCTCCCCTAAACTTGTGATTGACCTCTAAATCATCAAGTTTCTTGAATTAAACTTTTCTAAGAGGATTCTTCCAAACATTCTTCTACTTCTAAAGTTGTGATCTTATAAAGCTTAGAAGTTCAAATGCCATTGGACTTTCATGATCAACCTCTAATATTTTAATTAACATCCTTGATAGCATTTCTTGATTAAGAGCATATTTCTTCTCTATCATCATGTGAATGGCAATTCCATTGTCCATCAACAAAATATGAATTCCACATGAATCAAATAGTCTCCAGCTTATCAAATTATATCCATGTTGATTCCTCCAGACTTCATCTTCTTCATCAGGCTCAAATAAGGTCTTCAGATCTCCCCACAACATCAAGTCATATCCTTCTGGACTTGTTGTTACATACCTTTCTTCTACGAGTCTGTGTAGATCCATCACATCCTGTCTATCAAAATCATCAAGCATCTCACTGAAAATCTTGTAATTCTTGGAACTTCCATCTGCTTTGTTGATTTGATAATACATAAAGTTTTCTGTCAGGATATGTGTTTTCCAATCAACTATTGGGTACTTGGTAGCTAAAGATTCAACTTCCATAGCAAATTCATCTTCTGGAACTATATCCAAGTAAGCTTTAAGTTCTTCTTTTTCAGTATCATCTTCCATCTTTTGCCCTTTTGTACTTTCTTCACTTTGCTTTTCACCTAATCTTTTCCTGACAAGTGTTTTCTTTCTACTGCCTCCAGATGGCTTTCTACTACTATCATCATCTTTCTGTTCCTTTTCTTCATCAGCAAGTTGCTTTTGTTGAAGATCAAATCCAGGTCTCTTCATCACTTCCTTTTCAATTTCAGAATCCTTAGGTACAAAAGTATGATTTTGATCCCATACTTTTTCAAATATAAGTCTAATATCTTCATAGCTCATTTCCTTGAAGTGACTTTTCTTGTATCCTCCCTGATTCTTCAAATACATACACATGTTCTTCCTTACTTCAGCTACAGAGAATGATCTATTTTGAAGTGCATGATATCTTATCACAGCAAGATCACTCTAATCAATATCATGAGATGGATTCTCCTGTTCTTGTCTTGCTGTGTCAATTTCTTCTTGTAACTATTTAGCTATTTTTGCATCCCTGGCAATCCTTTGTCTTTCTTCTTCATTAATCTGTTCTTTGCTTCTAATAGCTTCTCCATGCCCAAGTCTTTCTTGCTCTAGTTGCTTCTTTGTCTTCTTCTGAACAGATTCATCTTCTTGCATAATAGCTTTTCCTTTATCTTTTCTCTTTTTTGCACTCCTTCTGATGTTGACTAAATTTTTAGCAGCAGTACTAACTTCAGGAATGACAGTACTAAGTTCTGCTCCAGCAGTAGTAACTGTTACATTAGCAGTACTAATTTCTTTTTCACCCTTTTCACCACTACCAAGGTCTTCCACTAATTCAGTAGGCTCTTCTTGATCTAAAAGTATCTTAGTATCAGCACTAGTCCTCCCTTAAATCTTAGCATCCTCTTGAATCCATGAAGTTCCTTCATCTTGTACTAATGAAATAGAGGGGTTTTGATCAATCTCAGCAATTATCCTCCCCTATTTGGAAGGATCCTCTGAAGCTTCCTCATCATCAGATACAACTATCTTTGTTCTTCTTCTAGCTTTGCTTTGCTTGACTATTTTCTCCAACTTCTTCAACCTCATGACGAGCTTAGTGTAAGCAGCACTGTATGTTAGTTTAGTCTGCTTTAAGTCAGATTCTAAACTCTTCACTTTCTTGGACAATGAGGTACAAAGAACCGTCAATTCATTAAGTGTCAAGCTGCCCTCATCACTTCTAAGTGATTAAACCCTTGGGTGAGATGAATCATGGGGCATGGGAGTAGGTTCTTCTGCATCATAGGTTGTTTGCATAGATGATGGTATAGTTGGTGGTTGAGAGGTGGATGGAGCACTAGTAGGTGTGTGATGGGACTCAATTGGGATTGTTGATCCTTCACCCTGTAAAGCTTGACCCTGAACAATCATTGTTTGAAACAATAGAGTATCCACCCCAGTATATCCCTTGGAAGCTCTTTTCATATTACTAAACAGTTTGTGGGTGAGGGTAGGGGCAGTATAAGTTCTTTTGTGAGGAGGAAGTAATCTTTGATGTTTGTTAAAAAGGATTTGTATGAATCTAGGATACATAAAAAACTTAGTATTATTGTCTAAGTTTTTCATCATGCCATCAAATATCATTTTTGAAAAATTAAAAGTTCTGTTGGTGGCTAAGCAAATGATGGCAGTGGCTATGTTGCTACTAAACTGCTCCCAAGCAGTCTTCTTAGAACTTAAGCAATGAAGAATAGTATGTATTAAGAATCTCCATTGAGGAGAAAAGTGACCCTTTTAGAAGGTCAACTTATCAGAATCAAAAGCATACCCTATAAGAGCAAGTTGCTCAAAAATTTCAGCATTAGGTAAAGTGGGAATACCATCTGAATCTTGTAGCTTGAGATGCCTTCTTATTGATGCTTCAGTAACAGTCTTCAGTCTTCCATCAATGGTAGCAATTATCTCCATCTTTCCATTCTTTGATGTGCTTGTAGAAGCAGTTTCCCAAAACTGATGGATGAGTAAGACATATATGATTGGACTTTCAGTGAGGGCATACTTAATATGACTTGTAGAGATAAAGTAAATTATCTAATGAAATCCTGAACTTCCTTCTGACTTCTGTAAGTAGGCGACCATATTATGTTTGTCACAAAATTCTAAATTCGCCATTTTGATGAAGAGAAGGTTAATTAAGGTTCTGGGATATGATCGTGACAGAGATGAATATGTGTTATCTGTAAGATGTGTAATTTAGGATAAGGGAGCACGGTAGTATAGTTTTTGTAATTGGTACGACTGATTAAAAGTTTGTATTTATCTTTGAATAAATCTTATGAAATTATAGAAAGATCATGAAATCTTCAATTAGTCAAACTTTATAGGCTATAAGCAAGGCAGTTGGCAGAAATATCACAACGGCTATATTTAATTAAGAATAATTAAGAAAATTCTGTTATGCCTCAAACAGTACTAACGGTCACCCACCAGTACTAATTTTAGCCTAACAGTACTAACTTTAAGCCCAACCGTATTAACTTCACCTAGCAGTATTAAAAAAAGCCTGGCAGTACTAACTTAATACTAGCAGTATTAAGTTCATACCTAACAGTATTAACTCCAATGCTGTTCCAACAAGCATGTCAATCAAAAGTTTAGATTCTTATAAGCTCTCTTTCTGTTTTTTAGCACACTTTATCTCTCAATTCTTTTTCTCACATATTCACTCTTTCTGTTTTTAACCACACATCTCTCTTTTTGTTTTTAGCTCACTATTTCTCTTTTTTTTTCTCACCATATCTGACAGTTTTGTATAAAGTGCCATCAATTCCATTAGTTTCATACTGTCCTCCCCACTTCCAGGTGTGTGAACTCTTGAGAGAGGTGGGTCATTGGACTTTATAGATGTAGTCTCAAACCTAGTTTGAGTATCTGCATCCCCCAATATGGTATCTTAGCACCTAGGACCACTACCTGAACCAATTCCCTAAGGACTTGACTCTTTAAGTGTTACCATGGATTGGGTCTTATTTTATGTTACCACTGTCCTGCTCTGCTTCTAAGCTAGAAGCAATAGTGGCAGCCATTTCCATTATGTCACCAACTCCTTATGGACAACCTCATCACCAACCTTTGTAGGGAGACCACCAGACTAAGGTATCTTAGTGTCCCGACCTATTTTGCCTAATAGTTTTAACTCTGTCTTTAATAATTATACAACAACATGCCTCTATTCATCATAAACACACTAGAAAAGACTAAATAGACATGTGAGAATTCATGAGGACCCATATTTATGTATAACCCATAAATAAAAGTTAAAGACTGTTAAACCTTCTCTCAAACAATATTTTAGAGATTGAGTAACCCAATGCTAGCAATCAGAAAGTTAAACCTGCTAACATCAAAAGCTTTTGTGAGAAGATCTGTAACATTTTGGTCTAATTGAATCTTGATCACTTGAATCAACTTATTCTCATAAGAATCTCTGATGAAATGGTGCCTTATCTCTATGTGCTTGGTTTTAAAGTGAAATACTAGATTCTTCACAATACAAATGGTGCTTTCATTATCAATGTAAATCTTGGTGTTCATGAAATTGAATCCATAGTCAAGCTTCTGATTTTGGATCCATAGCACCTGTCCATAGCAGTGAGCAATAACAATATACTCTGCTTCAGTTATTGAGTTAGCAACAATAGTCGGCTTCTTACATTGCCATGAAATCAACCTTTTGCCAAGAAATTGACAAGCTCTTGTTGTGGATTTCCTGTCAAGGCTAGCTCCAGTATAATCACTATAAGAAAAAGCTTCCAAGTCAAATGGTGAATCTTTAGGATACCAAAGACCCAATTTAGGCTGACCTTTTAAGTATCTAAAGATTCTCTTCACAACATAAAGATGTGAAGTCTTTGGTGTAACTTGGAACCTTACACAAGCACAAATAGCAAACATTATGTCTGGTCTAGAAGCTGTTAAGTACATCAATGATCCAATCATTGATCTATATAAGTGTACATCTACATCTTCAGCTTCTTCATCCTTTATCAATGCATTGTTTGTCTCCATTGGAGTGCTTGCTGTCTTTACTGAGGCAAAATAAAACTTTTTCAAAATCTCAGCCACATATTTATCTTGGCTAATAAAGATCCCATCACTCTTTTGTTTAACCTAAAGTCCCAAAAAGAAAGAAAGTTCTCCCATAGAACTCATTTAGAACTTATCATGCATCAGCTTTTCAAATTCATACTCATATCTTTCTTGGTTGATCCAATGATGATATCAATAACATAAACCTGTACTAGCAGAATATCATCCTCATGCCTTTTAATGAACAATGTTTTGTCAATTTAACCCCTGTGAAAACCATTTTCCAGTAAATAAGTTGACAATGTCTCATACCATGCTCTTGGGGCCTGATGTAGTCCATAGAGAGCCTTTTCTACCTTGTAGAATTTATCTGGAAAGTGTGGATCTTCAAAACCAGGAGGTTGACAGACATACACCTCCTCTTCTATCTTTCCATATAGAAAAACACTCTTTACATCCATTTGGTAGACTACAAAATCTTTGAAGGAAGCATAAGCCAGAAATAATCTTATGGCTTTAATCCTTGCAACTGGTGCAAAGACTTCATCATAATCTATACCTTCCTCTTGAGTATGACCCTGAGCAACCAGTCTAGCTTTGTTCTTCACCACTATGCCTCTTTCATCCTTCTTGTTTCTAAAAACCCATTTAGTACCAATTGCCCACTTGTCTCTTGGTAAATCAACTAAGGTCCAAACTTTTAGTAGTTTAAATTGTAGAAGCTCATCCTGCATTGCTTCTACCCAGCTTAGATCTTTTAAGGCTTAAACTGGTTTCTTGGGTTCCATTTGAGATAAGAAATAGGCAAACAGATAATTTTAAAAATCTTTATGATTTGTTCTCCTAAGCTTGTGAACTGAGGAAATCAAACCATGTTCTTCATTTATCTTGGTCATGTATCTTGTTTATACAGGTGTCTTTAAACTTCCAATCACTTGATCTTCAAGATGATCTTTATGAAATTTGGTAAAAGAAGAATCAGGGACTAAATAAGATGAAATTACATTGTTCATATCAACCTCTTCTTCCACATCTTCATCATCATAAGCATTTCCAAAGATGCCAGTATTATCCATTGAAGATACATTTGGAACAGGTGGAAGGGTAAATGCATTTTTGAAAGGAGAAAATCTTTCAAAAAGATGTTCTTCAAATGCATTAGCAGTACTAACAGAAGGTCCAGCAGTATTAAATGATGGTGATGGATGATATGTGAGAAATCACATATCCTTTTTATACTAAAATGGCCCTAAAATGAACAAATTATGTGAATTATGCTTGTATATTGCTTGTTTTGTCATTTGTGATGTGTAGGTACGGATATTGCAAATATCACAAGAAAACAGTCAAAACCGAACAAACACGAACACGAGAACGGATAGAGTGCACAAGAGCCGGAAGTTTCTAGCAAAGGTCAACAAAAAGTCAACAATGGTCAACCTTTGGTCAACCCACAAAATGTCAAAACCCTTAAAATACCAAAAGGCCCTTTAATGTTAAATCAATTTCACAAAAAGTCCTAAAATAATTTACACCGTTAGTCCTTTGTTAGTCCTTAAAACTAATAATGACTAACGGTCGTTATCTTTTAACCATAAACCCATTTACCCTTAACCCTTTTAACCGAGCCCAAATAAACTAAACACCAGCCCAAAACCTTTATAAGCCCAGGTCAACCGCCCTATTTTAACCTCGGTCAAACTCAATCAAACGAAAAAAAAAGAAAAGAGGCGCGAAATGAAGTTATTACTGTTCACGCATCTTCCCCAAAGTTACCAAACCATCTGACACCTCAATTACCCAACTTATGTATAATTTACCTCTATGAGGGTCCTCACAAAACGTTTCAGTGTCAACCGATGAACCAAAATTTCTTTAATGCTTCCGGTTTTGACCAATTTCAACCCCTGCAACAGTTTAACAATCACCAGCCTCAGGAAAATCCAGAAAACATTCCTTTCTTTGATAATGAAACAAGGAACGAGATTTATAAAATGATGGGAGATTTTAGAAAAAGAATAAATCAACAACGTGAGCAGGAGGCTTTACTTGCAGCTCAACGAGAGCAAGAACTATAGCAAGCAACTCAAGAAAAGGAACTAAAACAGAACTCTCAACGTCTCGATAAGGAAAAGCAGGAAGTTAAGAATATCAAAGAGCCGACAACTAAATGTCAAACTCATATTACACCGTGTTTAAAGAACTTTAAAGTTATTCACAAGGAGAGCACTATTCCTTTGAATAAAACACCTCAAATTTCTCCGGTTAATGCAATCACACACGACTTACCAACTAAAGAACCTGAGTACTCTCTAAGTATGGGGGATAAGCATCTTGACACTATTTCAGAAACGGAATCGGACAAAGTAATAAAGTCTAGTGTTGAGAACCTTGTCCCAATCCTAAGTGAGTCCGAGGATTTTTCCGATAATGAAAGTGAGTGTGATATGCCAGTTTGTGATGATTTTAAGACTTTCTCTAATCCTCTCTTTGATTCTAATGACGATTTCACCTCTAGTGATGACAAGTCACTTTCTAATGAGGACGTTCTGAAAGAAAATTTCAAAATGTATTCGAACCCTCTTTTTGATGACGAAGAGATCATTTCTACCAAGATAGATCCGCATTCCTTTAATGCCGAGTCTAATCTTATCGAATCTTTGCTTATTGAGGATACTTTGATTGATTCTTCTCCTAAGTTTGATTATCTTCTCGAACTCGCTCATATCGATCCAATTCCAGGAATTGAGGAAGCCGACTTTGATCTAGAGGAAGAAATCGTCTTGTTGAGGACTTTTCGTATGATATTCTCTCCTCGACCGCCGAAAGAACGTATTATGAATATGTTGATATGATTCATCGAGTCTCCCCTCTCACATCCTCGTATCACAGTTGAGGATAGTGGACTCTCATATAGAGCGATCGATTTATTTCGTGCTTCGATCGACTCGATGCTCCAGGCATTAAGATGACGACTATGACTCGGAAGGGGATATCCGTTTTCTTTAAGAATTGCTTAGCAATGATACCCTTCCTCTTCCTAAAATTGAGTCATCTAACTTTGATCATTTTAATGATCCGTCATTTCCTCGTCCTCCTCCAGAACCACCGGATGTTGAGATTTGCTTTGACATTGAGCCCGATACGATCGTGAAGAACGATTTTGAAGAGCTAAATGAAGATGAATGTTTTGCCAGGGAGGGGGGGGTAGATTGAGTGTTTTTGCACATGTAAGATGACGATTACTTTTCCCTTCACATTTATTCATTCAAAAATTTTCTACCGTATCTCACCTACCCATGATGTTTCTCCTTTACTTCTCTCTACTGGGAGTGAAGACACCATTTTTGACCCCGGCATCTCCACTTAGAGCTGGTGGCATCTCATTAGGATGGAACTTTCATGTGATTTAATGTTTATCCAAACATTAATGAAAGCCCGATTGAGATTTTCTCTTCCATCTTGGCTTTCCCCAAAGGACAACTAATGCGGGGATCGAAGTCCAAGCTATGTGACTCGGTTACCAAAAACAAAGCGCTTCGTGGGAGGCACCCCATGCTTATCCATTTTTCTTCTTTCTTATTTCTAATGTGATGTGAGGAGGCTTGTACTCTTCCGATTCTTGTTGTTTGTGCTTGTGATTGTTTGTAGGATTGACCCAAAATTTTTGAAGACTCTCGTGTTCGGTGTTTTGTCCCGGTCCACTCGAGCTTCCTAGCCTTTGCTTGCCATTAGTTTGGGGAAATCCGATATCCTAGATTATTATCAACTAACATCTATCTTTTAGCATACTTCATAAACGGCTTAAGATTTTTGTAATACTTTCTCCATGCTCGGATTATGCATTCGACTTTTTGAGTTCTAGTATGGGGTTATAAGCCTTAGACTAGGAAACATTGAGGACAATGTTTAGTTTTAGTATGGGGTAGTATATCTTCGATATGATCTTACCTACTTTTGCCCGTTGTTCTCACGTACCCCGTTTTCCCGCAAAAATTTTAAATTTTTAAGTCTTAATATCTAGTTTATTGTTCATATATATATATATATATATATATATATATATATATATATATATATATATATATATAAGTGTTTTGACACGAATGTAGGCTTTCCGTTGGTGAGAACGAAAAGTAAATTTTGACCCGACCGGTTTTATATCTTAGCTTTCTCCTTAACATATATAGATTGAATTTTGCTAATCTTTTATACAAGGAGCTATAAAACACAAGTCTAGCTTAAAAAAGTCAAGACTTTGCAAGTTCCCATAATTGATTTTAAATATGCAAAGATCGATTTATTAGGCTAAGTATTCACGAGTTTCTTTATTAGAAATTTTAAATTGTGAAGAACAAGAGATGATAGAGTAGAGTATAAGTTTTGATGCTAAACATAGAATAGTTGGATTTCTTTAAGGCTCATAAAGGTTAATTGTGGCTTTTTGCTCCCATCAGCTTAATAAACGTTATATAATTGTTGAATAAATAAAGTTTCTTTGGTTTTTGCGATTCTTAGTTTAGATCACTTCGTAGAGATTCCTTCTGGTGAAAGTAAGGTACACATCGAGGTTTTGTCAGTGTTGTGGGGAAATAGACTCCTGGACCATGGTCGGCTCGCATACCGATGTGGCAGTTGTTAAAAGACCACAGGACTTGAAATTTGGCTATAATAATAATAATTATGTAATAAACCGAAGCCGAAATAAGACTTCTGGATCATGGTCGGCTCACATACCGATGTGACAGTCGTTTAAAGGGTGGAGGTAATAATAATAATAAAAACTGTGGGCTGATAAAAGTTTACTGCCTCTTGCCGGCTCACAACCGATGTGGCAGTCTTCTAAATAAGGCACATAGTAATAATAATCTGAGACTGATAAAAGTTTGCTGCATCTTGCCGGCTCACAACCGATGTTGCAGCCTTCTAAAAGGTCGAGGAAATTACCGAGGTCGAAATATGTTTGCTGCATCTTGCCGGCTCACAACTGATGTTGCAGCCTTCTAAAGGACCGAGGTTTAATAATGTTGCAATAATAATAAGAATAAAGCCAAATTTTGACTCCGGGGTTATCTAAATAAAGCCTCCATCTCTGGACTCGTAGTTGAGTTGTTTCAGATGAAATAAAAAGGATAACCCCTAAATCATGCAAAATTAGAACCTTAATGTGGACTTTATTTTCACCACATCGTCTCTTTAGGAAAGGATTTCAAACTATTAATGGTCTAAACCGGGTTTACTTTATTAATAACGACACATAATTTATTTGTCACAATTAATAATAATAAAGATCCTATTAGAGCAATTTAGGATTAAGAGAGGTAAAAGTAAGTACACAATAACTTTAATGGAGTAGTGTTTAAGCATATAACCTGTATTTTACAATGATTTGTTTTCGAGCTTGGCTTGAGAGAGGTGAAGTCGGGGACGATGAATTTTACGCCATTTGGATACTAAATTTATGCTTTTTGTTCTGTGATCCTAAAAGTTTTCAATGAATAATGAAATCATTACATTATGTCACACATGAATAAGTTGTAAGTTGTAAATTATGAAAATCATAAAAATGAAAAGTTTTGAAAAATGGAAAAAGGGGTGTTTTAAAACTTGTGATTTCTTAACTCTCCCCGCAAATTACTTTGCTACTTTCAAAGGATTGGTTTGGGGAGGTTTAGAGGAATTTGGTTTTTGAGCATTAATATTGCGTGAGGACACGACAATCACTTAGTTTGGGGAATTTTGATATGTGAGAAATCACATATCCTTTTTTATACCAAAAATGGCCTTTAAATGATCAAATTGTGCAAATTATGCTTGTATAGTACTTGTTTTGTCATTTGTGATGTGTAGGTACGGATATTGCAAATATCATAAGAAAACGGTCAAAACCGGACAAACACGAACACGGGAACAGATAGAGTGCACAAAACGTGGAAATTTTATAGCAAAGGTCAACAAAGTCAACAATGGTCAACCCACAAAATGCCAAAACCCTTGAAATACCAAAAGGCCCCTTAATGTTAAATCAATTTCACAAAAAGTCCCAAAATAATTTACACCGTTAGTCCTTTGTTAGTCCTTAAAACTAATATTGACTAACGATCGTTATATTTTAACCATAAACCCATTTACCCTTAACCCTTTTAACCGAGCCAAAATAAATTAAACACCAGCCCAAAACCCTTATAAGCCCAGGTCAACCCCCCATTTTAACCTTGGTCAAACTCAATCAAACAAAAAAAAGAGGCGCGAACTGAATTAGCTAATGTCATGCATTTCCCAAGTTACCAAACCATATGACACCTCAATTACCCAACTTTATGTATAATTCACCTCTTCTAGAAGCTATTACGTCATCCCTAATGTCAAAGAGTGACACGCTGGCGATCCGAGTGATAACACACAACAATCTAACGGTTGTGATCAAGTTCTATGAAGAAATTGAAGATTGGATGGTGGGGATTCATTCCTTGGGCTCTACTCAAGATTTCACACACAAAAGAAGCACAAAGGCCACCTCAGCTCTCCTCATTTTCAACTATAAATAGAGATAGAAAGTTAGATAGAAACTCGTCTCCAATTTATGCATTAGAATTGGTTTACCAATTTAATTTCATGTAATTTACTTTCCAGCACATTTATTTACCTTGTAATTTCCTTTTATGTATTGTACTCTTCCATTTTCAATAAATAAAAAAATTCCAAAAATATTGTCCATTTCCATTGTAACTGTTTAATTCATTCAGTGTTGTTCTCTACTACTTTATTTAGTTTTTCTTAAGTTTGTTTGAGCTTTTGGATTGGAAGTTTAGTGTTCTCATTTGGATTTGAAGCTTGTGGATTGGTTTTGGATTTTGGAATTGGAATAAGCTTGGTTTGAATTTGGGATTAAAGCTGATTTAGAAGTGGACCTAGGGGTGTTAGGATAGAGTTTAGGTCTTCAACAAGTTTCTATGGACCTTGAGTAAGTTTCTATTTACAAAATTCTTGTCACTTATTGTACATGCTTAATGAATGCTTATTTGAATGCTTATTACTGTTTCATTGTGCTTATTATTCTTTGTTTAAGTATTGTGTTTATCTGTTTGAGCTTTTAATTATTAGATCTTAGATTTCAAGTGTGTGGCATTAAAATTAGTCCTAAAATTTCTTCATAACTTGCAATAATCAGGTCTTAAGTAATGTTTAGGCTTAATTGATGCTTTAAATTTGCTAATTAGATTATTATTAAGCTGTCTATTATCTGGTATTCTAGGTTTAAGCTTTAAATCTTTATCTCATAAGTTGAAAATGAAATTAACCTTTCTAAAGGGGTGTTTGGCACAAGGCAGCACTAACATTAGTTAGTGCTGTCAAGTGTTCTTCAGTTCTTTAGGCTGAAATTTAATCTCATTTTAAGGTTTATAAGTAAGGATTTAAGGTGTTTGTAGGTTTAAATCAGTTTTCAATCATGTTAGTGAGTAGTAGTTAGAAACTGTTAGTATAAGTATAGTTGTATAAGCATTTTTAGCTCAGGCTTGTTCTAGTTAAATGAGTCACTCTTTTTGCTTTTATTTTGGTCTTTAAAAGATGTTCAAATTATGTCCAAGGTTCTGCACTTGTAGGTTTTGAGTTTGTATTTTGGTCATTTGCATCAGCTGCATAAAAAGCCAAAAGGCCATTTTCAAGTTCATAATTCAGTAGGTAGAAGTAGTTGGTAGCTTTTACAAATTAGTATACTAGTAGTTTGTAGGGTAGTGTTAATCTGTTTGAACTTATTTTAGCTTATAGAGCTTAATTGGTTGTCTGTTTTTAGGTCTAAAATTAGCATTTTATCTTTTCAATAAAAAATAAAACTCAGCTCCTACTCAGCCAATAAGCCTTTTTTCAATTAACTTTTTCATAGATCATTTGAATTTCCAAATGCTTTTTAAAAGTTGTTTTAAGTATATTTGAGGTCAAACTTTAAGGTGGTATAAGCTAGATAGCCATAAGGATCCTTTTGTTTGCTGAATATTAAGCTCAAAGTTGCCCTTTGAGGCTGTTTGGTAGCAGTTTTAGTAATAAGTGCTTATTAGTGCTTTTATGCTTTTAGCTCCATTAGAGTGCTTGCTGTTTTTACAGTGGCAAAATCAAACTTTTTCAAATCTTAGCCACATATTTATCTTGGCTAATAAAGATTCCATCACTCTTCTGTTGAACCTGAAGTCCCAAAAAGAAAGTAAGTTCTCCCATAGAACTCATTTGGAACTTATCATGCATCAGCTTTTTAAACTCAATACTCAACTCTTTCTTTGTTGACCCAAAGATGATATCATCAACACAAACCTGTACTAGCAGAATATCATCTTTATGTCTTTTAATGAATAATGTTTTATCAATATGACCCCTGTGAAAACCATTGTCCAGCAAATAAGTTGACAATGTTTCATACCATGCTCTTGGGGCCTGATGTAGTCCATAGAGGGCATTTTCTACCTTGTAAACTTTATCTGGAAAGTTTGGATCTTCAAAACTAGGAGGTTGACACACATAAACCTCCTCTTCTATCTTTTCATATAAAAAAGCACTCTTGACATCCATTTGGTAGACTATAAAATCTTTGAAGGAAGCATAAGCCAGAAATAGCCTTATAGCTTTAATCCTTGCTACTGGTGCAAAAACTTCATCATAGTCTATACCTTCCTCTTGAGTATATACCTAAGAAACCAGTCTAGCTTTGTTCTTCACCACTATGCCTCTTTCATCCTTCTTGTTTCTAAAAACCCATTTAGTACCAATTGCCCACTTGTCTCTAGGTAAGTCAACTAAGGTCCAAACTTTTAGCAGTTTAAATTGTAGAAGCTCATCTAACATTGCTTCCACCCAGCTTGGATCTTTTAAGGCTTGAACTACTTTCTTGGGTTCCATATGAGATAAGAAATAGGCAAACAGACAATTTTGAAAATCTTTGTGATTTGTTCTCCTAAGCTTGTGAACTGAGGAAATCAAACCATGTTCTTCATTTATCTTGGTCATGTGTCTTGTCTGTACAAGTGTTTTTAAACTTCCAATCACTTGATCTTGAGGATGATCTTTAAGAAATTTTATGAAAGGAGCATCAGGAGCTGTATAAGATGAAGCCACATTGTTCATGTCAACTTCTTCTTCCACATCTTCATCATCATAAGCATTACCAAGTATTATCCATTGAAGACACATTTGGAACATATGGAAGGGTAAATGCATTTTTGAAAGGAGAAAATCGTTTAAATAGATGTTCTTCGAATGCATTAGCAGAACTAACAGAAGGTCCAGCAGTATTAACTGGTGGTGATGGAGCAACATTATCAAATGATGATCCAGCAGTACTAACAGGTGTAGTAATAGTATTAATACTGTTAGTGTGTTCAGTCTGCATTTCCCTTTGATTTAGCATTTCAGACTCACTTCTTGTATCTTGTGCATCCTTTTCATTTTTATCAGAAGCTCCACTTTCATCCATTTCTATATGCCTCATTCCAGCATCTTCTTCACTATCTTTAGGACCTTGAGAGATTAATGGATCAGTTGTGCATAAAGTTATTAGGATGTACTCTTGTTCAGGTTCTTTTTCCTTTTGAGCTTGACCTGTAACAATGTTATCTTTGGTTCCTGCAATACCATTAGTTTGATTTCTTGCAACAACTGGCACATAGTTCATAGATATTGTCAAAGAATCAATATCAAAAAGCTAGTCTAGTCCATTTCCTTTTACATTTGTTATATTTTCAAGAAATATAATGTTTAAGGTCTCTTTAACTATCCTGGTCCTCTTATTAAATAATCTTATAGCCTTACTAACCACAGAATACCCAACAAAATATCCCTCATCAGCTTTTCCATGAAACTTGCCTAGATGATCCCTGGTATTTAAGATGGTAACAGGACACCCAAAAGGTTTTATGAAATCTGTAACACCCCCAAATTGGGTTGCAGGGAATAAGGGTCCGAGGCGTGTTACTTCTCAGATCAATAACAAAAACCTAACTCAATTTAGATGGACAGTTACTGTCTATGATGATCAAGATGCAGATTCATGGTATAGAGTACATGGAAATGAGGAAGCTGTGGATGAGGGGAGAAAAGTGGTGAAATGAGGAGGTTAAGTTTGACTACTGATACAGACGTTGTGAAGGTCCAGAGCAGCCGGTGATAAAAGGAGGAAATGCTAAAGAACTAGTTCAGTCCTGGCTGGGACCCAGAGTTATTACTATAGACCAGATATTGATGTGCTAGGCAAGAAGACTAGTATTGTTGGCTTAGTACTCCTCCATACAATACAACAAGTTAATTTGATGACTGAAGATATTCACCATGGATCAACATTGATAAAGAAGAAGTAAGGAAAAAGGAGTGTCAATTAAAGATGTTGATGATTCTTCAAGACCTGCAAGATCTATTCTTACATTGAAGCCACTTCCAATAATAGATCCTAAAGACAAAGGTAAATGGGTCTTGAAGGAGTCACCAGTAAGAAAGTCAAGAGAAGAGATATGGGATGCAGCTTAGATGCAAAATAATTTTCACTATTAATAACAGTAAAATACAATTATCAATCAGATATTTAAAGTTACATATATTCCATATCATCTACATCACAATCAACTTATACTACAAATCAATATAAATAATATAGAATAAATATTGAATCTATTGAAGATTTAGCTTCTTACTATAAAAATTATATTAAATATATATGTACACAATATAGTACAATTTCAACTCAATTATCCTTAAATTTTTGAAATAGAAGAATATACTTTCATAATAAATATATTTTTATAATAAACACCACCAACCTCACCTCAAATATTATACTAAAATAATACAAACAAAAAAACATCATTAAAACAAATCAATAAAAACATATTCACACACATACAAAAGAATTATAACATTCCAAAACAACAATTAACCTTAAATCTAAATATCAAAAATCAAATTAACATATATATAATACCATATCAATAACATATCACACTCAATCCTCATTACATTATATTACTCTAACAATCATAACCAAAGCACAATTTAAATAATTTCATCATTACTTCTAACAAACCTTACACCTTCAATTACTTATTCCATCTAATAATCAAACCAAGAATATCCCCTACAAAATCATAAACATTAACAATACTCTTTTACCAATAATATCTCTCAAACTAAATAACAATAATCCTCACTACTATAAATCAACAGAATAAAATTATTCTTACACCAAATTATCATTTTACTCATAAAAACAAAAAACAACACTAAAATTATAACCACTAAAAAAACCTTATTAATATACATTACTAAACCATAAAAACCATCCAAACCCATAACATTAAACCATCAATAACTCAATTTACAACCAATTCACCCAATAAAATAAAATCAGATCAAAACCACCCACCATCATTCAATCAAACTAACAATTTTTCTACATACACACATCTCACCATACATACAGCATCGACCTCATCACCCAATACCATGTGTCTCCTACTATCTCGCCGCCAACTGTTCCCATGCTCTCACTACCCGATCTCATCTGTACAACAACCTACCACATATCGTGCCACCACTGTACGTCATCACAACCATTAAAGTCCCTTCAGATATTCCGTCGACTCTACAAAATCTCACAGTACTACAGCCCCACTACAAGATCACACTGTCTATGCCTTGTAACATCCCACTAATCCTTAAACACTTAGTCACAAACCATCTCATTGTTCACTTTTCATAATGTGTATGTACCCCTTCTATCACTATCTTCAGAAAGATAGCTAGAGAGAATACAGATAGAAGATAAAAATATGTTCTCCCCCATCCCGTACCCACAAGTGTAACAGCAAAAATTCTATTTTTGTCTTCTATTACCATTTATAAACATAATACTTAAGTGATTAGGTTGTGTGTTTTATCTAACCACAATCGTATTGATTTACACACACATCGGTCTTATAACTAGCCATTCACCAAGTACCTAACAGTCCTAACAAAGAACTGGCTAAGTCAATAGCAAACCGCTATTAGGTCTCTATACTTACATCCAAATCCAGATAATAAAGCTAAAATGTTAAGCCACACCCGTCTATCACTCGCCTTAAGTGCAAGTTCCTCAAAAACTATCACACATACTCGCTTCACAATACTAATATCAAAGGTGAGGAGAATAGCATCGCTCAAGAAAGCAACATGCTCATAGTGACGTACTGAGTTGCTTCCTACACAGAATATGTAATGCATCAAGCAGGCCGACTCAAACTTCTACACTCCGTAAAACATCTCGCAAGTTATGCGCAACATTCTCAGTTGATCATCTATAGAGAGAAATGAAGCATAATATAATAGTCTTAGTGAGAAAACAAACAAAAAAAACGCTAAGGATTAAATAGAGGAGATAAGATTATCTAGTGAATAAGTATTTATGAGTGATAGACTTATTTCTTAAAAATCTACCTTTAGCTCAAAAGAGCTCATAGTAAGAGAGTTATGTCTGAGGCATCGTGCCAGTGCTGATAAGTGAACTGTGTAACAATATTAGATAGACTATACGCAGCTACACACAAGTATATAGATGTTTTATATAGAGAATGGTTGCAGTAAATGTGGATTACGTGAGGAGTGATGTCGCATGTCACAGTCTGCGCTTGAACAACTTGAATTGAACGATGCTCAGAAATATGAAAGTGTCTAGCATTAACGATATATACTCACACATCTACGAATTGTCTATAGGATCATGTTAAGACTAGGATGTGCCATGGTGTTTTGACAGCATGCATGATACACAAATTTGAATAGATTGCCTAGTGTAAGTGACGTATCATGGCGTATACAGTGGCTGATGCTTGGCGTTGTAATTACCACCTGTGTGTCCGCCGCGCAACAGGATTCTCAACATTTCAACTTAGCCTGCTATCTCCTCCAGTGAGTGCACAGCATATGAGAGCGTGTACTTGTCGCAAGAAGCTCTAGATTGAGATAGCAAAACGAGTTGTCTACGTGCAGATTAGACTAGATAGAGACCAGCTTATGAGTGTAGTTATAATGCACAATTGTATCAGATGCGTTCAGATGCTACGTGTATTGTGTGGACCCTGAGTCTAGTGTACAGTCATTAATTGCGGTAGTACGCCGATTAGTGCTTAGCTCAAGCCTTTGATTGATCTCTGCTTGTAGAGGAATCAGATCTATGAACTATGTTGACTAAATGGGATTGACGTTAGATATATAGTAGTCCGAAAGCATGCAGTAATGAACCACTGATTGAACACTATTAATTAATATCTCAACCACAACCATTCAAATCAATCCACCACAAAACATAAAACATAAAAGTCATTTCTCAACCATAAACCTAATACACACCAATACATCTTACACTTAAACAAGTATGATAGCTAATTTATCTCTACTATGCATGATAATAATAACTATGGCCTAGGGTTTCCTTTTATAACCAAGGTCACCCCAACTATTCATTCCAAAAACGTTGCTTAGTAATAATTCTAACTATTCATAATTTAAATCATGCATATCTCCTAATAGCACTAACTATTATATGTAATGCCCCTAAGATTTGACTAATCTGAAATAGAATTCCATCCGTCCACCACATCATTTTTGTTTTGTATTAGCCCCCCACTTTGTGTTCACTCTATACCGTGGGTGTTACCCGTCGTAGCCTATACTCAACGCGAACCACCTCATAGGCCATAGCCCGCTTTAGTAGACTCTATCTGTTCCAATATAGAGATCATTTTGCAATCTAGCTTGTAACATGTACGATTCAAGTTTTAATACCAAAAGGTTCGAGTTTTGTTATTAAAAAGAGTCTTTTATGTTTATTTTTATTGTTCTTACTTAGGCTTTGTTGATTTGTTTTCTCACATAATAATAGTGTTCAATCTAGTTGTACTTCATTATAATTAGTTGCTTTGGATTTATCTAAAAGTAAATAACTCCCTTTGGCAAGCTAAAGGTTCAAGATCTCATTCAGTAAGGGATCCAACATTTGGTTTTCCATTTGGCCTCTCATGCCATATAGAGATTAACTAGTGTCCCAACTTCATGAAGTTGAAAATTATAGAAGAAATCATCTTGCGTTGCTTCTATCTGCTTGGATCTTTAGAGAGCTTGATCACCTGTCTTTTGGGTTCATTTTGTTGACCGGAGAGAAAACAGGCAATAAGAAATTTTGATAAATCTTGTGATTTGTTTCTTTGCTTTTCTTATGTAATAACCATAGCATGATTCATCAGAAAATCTGGGTCATTCTCTTGTTTTAAATAGTTGAATTTAAGTCTCTATTTGTCTAGTCTTTAAGATCGATCCTTGTCTATTCTAGTTGTGAGGGAATATTGATGAACTCTATGGTGGTTCAAAGTTGTTTAGGTCAGCTATGCACCACATCTTATCATCATAAGCTATTACCAAAATCAGTATATCAATTAAATACAATTTGGAAACATCTGGAAAAGTAAAATGCATTTTTGAATGGGAAAAAATTGTTTAAGTGTTCCTAAGCTGTTCCGCATCTTTAACTGGTGATGATGGAGGAATCATTAGTAAAAGATGGTCCAGTGTTTCAAGTTAGTATGTATAACAGGTGTACTAACAGTATTAATACTATTAGTGCTGTTAGGATGTTCAGTCTGCTTTTCTTGTTGAAGTAGCCTTTCAAACTCACTTCTTGTGGCTTGATCATCCTCCCTATCTTTATCTGAAGCTCCAGTTACATCCACTTATTTGGCTTTTACAAAATCTTCTTGTACTATCCTTGGACTGAGAGATTATGGATCAGTTTGTGCAAAAAGGTATTAGGATATATTCTTGTTAGGTTTTGTCTTTCTTCTCAGCTTGACCTTGTAACAATGTTATCTCTAGTTCCCTGCATACATAGTTTGATTCTCCTACAAAACTTGGCACATAGTTCATAGATATTGTCAAAGAATCAACATCAAAAAGTCGTCTGGTACAATTCCATCACATTAAGTGTATTTTCAAGATCATCTATGTTTTAGGTTATCTTCAATATCCTGGTCTCTTGTTAATTACTCTATAGCCTTGCTAACCACAGAGTACACCAACAAAAAAAATACCTCATCGCTTTTTCATCTAACTTTCATAGGATGATCCCTAAATTTAAGATTGGTAACAGTATAGTAATGTTTCATGAAGTTCTTACCATTGGGGTTCTTCACCGAATAAGTTCATGGTGTCTGGTTATGAGCTTAATGACTAAGACCCTATTTAGGCAATAGCAACAGTATTGACTTCTTTAGCCAAAACATGTAGCTGGCAAACTTTGAGGCAACTAAAATCGAGTTCTTGCAGGCTTGTCTGTGTTCAATTCCTCCTCTCAGCAACCACATTTGCCGAAGGAGTCCTAGCAACATGAATTCCTCTTTAATACCCTTCATTTCATACAACTCATTCATTACACTATTTTTGAACTCAGTTCCATTGTCACTTCTGATAACTTTTACTTTGTAGTCTAGTTGATTTTCTATTTTTGTTATGAAGGTCTTTATATCCGCACTAGTTCATCGTTAGTGGCCAAAAGTATACCAAGAAATATACTAAAGTCAATCCTGACAACTATGCAATAATACTTTTTCAATTAAATCTTAACATTTGTAGGACCAACTAGGTCTCATATGAGCATATGTAAGGGTTATGCTGTAAAAGTTCACAGTTTAGCCTTAAACGGAGGCTTTTGTGTTGTTTCCTTTCTGACAAGCAACACAAGAATTGGTCATTTCAAAAATCTTTGAAGGCCAAACCTCAAACTGTTTTCTCTCACATGTTTTGTTCATGTTTTTAAAGTTTATGTGACCAAGCCTCTTATGCCATAAATTGGATTCATCAATTGTGGCCTTAGCAAAGAGGCAAGTTAAACCTTTAGTGGGAACAACACTCTTTAGGTTAAACACTAAAAATTTATCCTTTCTTGGAACTTCAGCAAGACTTGCTTTCATCAAGTTAGCTTTAAAGTCAGAAGATAAGACAAGACATTCAGTGTCAGTAAAAAGTACATTATTCTTTTTGTCACAAATTTGTGAACACACTAAAACAAGTTTATACTTCAGTCCTTACAAAAGTAAACATTATCAAAACAAATGTCATGTTGTTTTACCTTTCCAAAATTCTTACTCCTTACAATCGCAACAAGGAAAACAAAACAACCATCATAATCTTCATATTCAGTAAGATAGCATTTGTTTTCAGTCATGTGCCTAGAGAAACCACTGTCAATAACTCCTTTTTCCTTATACTCTTTCTGCTGTGGGTTGCCCTGCACATAAAATAAGAGAATTAGACTCTTTTGGGGATCTAAGCATTAAGACTTGGATCAGCCTCGTGCATCAATGTAAGAATATTTCGTAAAAGTATTTGATGCACTACTCTATTTTTGGCTTTCCAACCACATGCTGAATGCCTTTACAACCATTAACACCTTTTTTCACTTAGTTTCACTTATACTGCTCTTATCACTAGAGTTAGTCTTGCTATACCCTGACGTTTTAACTTTTTATTGTTAATACTGTTTTGTATTGCTGAAGACTAATTAAATGGCTTTGTGACTTAGTGATATTCCTTTTGTAAGCATTTGATTTTGGTTCTAGGATGAGTCAAGTGTTTTTGAGCTAGCTGTATTAACTTGTTCTGACAAGCCGTTACTAACACTTAGCACCAGCAAGTATTTAATTTTGCCAGACTGGTTAATACTCCTTGTGGATCAAATCTTTTTATTAGGGTGAGGTAAGTCATTTAGTTAGAAAATTTCTTGTGATCACCCTACTTGAGTTGTTCTACACTGGTCTTATACCTTTTATCACACACATTTTTGAAGATGTATCAAAACTTCCACAAATAAAACAAGCTTTATTAATCATTTTAAAGTCACTTCTAGTCTTTGGGACATAAGATTGTCAGTTTTTTGGTTCCCTCTAGGATCGGTTGTTTTGTTTAGGTGTTTCTTAACTTATTACTGTTTCCCTAGTAGACTTAACAAATTTTATCTTTTCAGTGCTAGGTCTAACAGTTTTATCCTTAACATTAGGTATACCTTTACTCTATAAATCTTTAGAATTCAATCTCATTGACTGGAGGACTAAAGCTGTTCTTCATAACAGTTTTAGGTTCTTTGCATCACCATTATTTTTTTTTTTTTACATAGCAGACTCTGACTTGACTCATACTTTCTTCACATTACTAGGTGTAAACAATAGTAATAACAATCCATATTCCTCACTGTCAACAATTTCATCTATAAAGATTAGTCAGGGTTTTAGGAATGAAGGTCCTATATAAGGTGGGGGGAACTGCATGATATCCCTTATCAGATTTGGACTTATTATACTCTTAATTTTCTAACATCTCAGATGAATTCACAGAGCTTTCTACTGCAGGAGAAGCTACAGTAGAAGAAGCTGCATTATATCCTAGTCCAGTTTTAAGCTTGTCAATAACTTGAATTTCTAGCAAATTACTCAAAGATTTAGATGGATTTTTAAAAACTCTTCTTCTAATGTTAGTTTTACTCATCTCTCTCCTTTCTGCTTTTCTAATTTCTTTTTGTTTCAACTAAATATTATCTATTAGGTTAACTTCAAGAATTAAAACATTAATGCTCTCTTCAAAAAACCTGCCTAATATTTTCTTATAGTGAGCTAGTACTAGCTTTATTGATTCTAAACTACTTTATAAGATACTAAATTAAGTGAGACTTTTTGTACTATGAAGACAAACTTATCATATTGTTCTTTAAGAGTAGCAATAAGCTTTTACACATAGATTTAGATCAAGAATCTACCTCAGAATCTGAAATGGTAAGACTTCTGAGATGTATATAGCCATCAATGAAAAGTTTGGAGGAGTTGTTGCTCTTCTTCAGCTTGGTAGCTACAATCATATCTCATTTATCTTGAGCAACCAAACGCATTTGTAGTGGGAGTTTGCATGTATAGTTCTTCCTACTTTCTCTCTTCCTCTGTTTTTCTTGATTTCTAGGAGCTTTCATTCTCTTTGGAAAGTGACCCAATTTATGACAATTGTAGCACTCTACTTTTAGACCTGTCAAATCCAACTCTTTGACCATTTACATCCAACTTCCTGCCTGTCCTCTTGATGAATCTCCTAGCTCTAATTGTTAGCATGGCCATTTCCCATTGTAAATCCATTTCTTCTAGGTCATCAGGATCAATTTATTCTATATCCTCTCATGTAAGTTTAGGAGAGTTGGGCTAACTATCTAGTAAAGCACAAATTATAACAACACTGAGGTTATCTCTAGATGTAGGATTACTTTGAGTATGAGCAGCACTATACATCCATATGCTAGTGTTTATCTTGCTATTAAATAATTGTAAAACATGGGGCTATGAACTCACCTTGAGTGAGTAAATTGATAATAAAATATCCCAAATAAAAACGCGTCACGCTAACGCCCGAATGCAACCTAGTTAATATAGGTCGAATCAGTATTCAAGTACGTTGTCTAACAACAACCATATATAATCCTATATAGTTATCATCGTACTATCGTTCGGGCTATCATAATTAAGAGGTCATGACATGACGTACGAGGAGTTAGGACACTTTAAATCGTAAATCCAACAACTCGTCAATACGCCATCCGAAGAGGCCTCATTATGAAATTCCCTAGTAATATAGCACTTTGATAACTAATAACATATATATTTCTATATAGCTATATCACCATCTAATCGTTTAAGTGAAATCGTATTTATAAAGTAAAAACGTTTATAATTACGCCTTTAGCAAAAATGACATAACTTTGTCGTTTTAAGTCCGTTTCTCGCGTTTCTTACGCCCACGCTTTCGTATTAAGACGAGTGATCATAATATTGCATTTTTAAGTTTCCGAGATTCTGTTGTGAATAGTGTTTTTACTGTTCATTACAGCTTATAACTTATTAACGCAAAACCCGTAAATGTCGTATCTTATTCGTTATAGCTCCGTTTTTAGCGATTCTTTCGAACACGTTCTCGTAATTGAAAGTTTTATCATATTATTGATGTTTACAAAGTATAAGTTACTGCCATGAATAGTAATTTTTATAAAATTTGTTTTATAAAGTATTTAGCGTCGTAAACTCGTAACTAGCGTATCTTCTTCGTTATAAATCGGTTTTTCAAGTTCTTTACATGCCACGATTCTTGGGACATGTAGTATCTTATAAAATCATAAAACATATGTGTTAAATTCGGACTTCAAACAGACCCTTTTGAATATTTTGCAATAATGTGTTTAAAACTTGTTTTTACAACTTTTTAGCTTAACCACTTTGTTACAAGTCCATTACAATACTTATTATCTTATGTATTACATATAATAAGTCCATTAGTTCATATTTTATCCATGGTTCAAGACAACAAGTCCTCTAACCTCAATTTTAATCACAACTTTATAAAAGAAACCCTAATTTGTACATATTCATTTTTATACTTAACCAAGTGTGTACAAGAGTTATAATTCCATTTTAACATCATAATAGCACCCATATAACATGTAAATAAGTTCACAAAAAATTGATCATAAGTAAAAATCCCTTTCACATATTCAAAAGTATCCTAAATGGTGATTTAGCTAAATAGAGCATATGAACACATAAAATCTTAGTTATGAAATGATTAAGCTTTTAAATAACCTTGTGTGGATGAGTAGAGAAAAGAATAACAATCACACCCTTGTGATTAACAACCTTGGCTTGAAAAGAATAACAATCACACCCAGCTTCTTAATTTTGCCCCTTAGGCTTCTTAATTGCATGGGCATCTTCAGGAGTAGTGGTCTTAACGTGGGAGTTCCACCATGTAAGAGCATTTCCTTGTAGGGTACACATAGCAAATTTGACCTGGCATGCTATTGTATAGTTGCTTATGCTGTAAACAGACTCCATCTTTTCAAACCACTGAGTGAGTCCAGCAACTCCCTCAGTGCCCTTGAAGTTCAAGGGTTGGCATTTTAGGAAGTCCGGGTAGGTGCATTCACGAGCAACCTGCACAGGCCTTCTGGCACCCGTTCCTGAAGTATGGCTATCATCGCCATTTCTGGTTGCATCACGTGCTGCCAGTGCAGTAGTAACACCTTCGTTAATCATTGCCTGAATTTGGGCATTAGTGACAGATGTAGTGGTATGAGTGTTTGTGACTGGTGTTGGTGTTGCACCTTGTTTTACCTCGTGGTCCTTCTCATTGGTGCCATTTTCTTTAAATCAAAAGAAAACATAATACTCGTTAGATTTCAAAAAAATCATAACTATGACATAACATATACACATGAAATAAAACAAGATCACATCACACAGTGAAATGTACAACTGTTATTGAAATTAACCATGGTATAACCAAATCGACATTCCATTAATAAAAATTCGATTTCATGATGAACATAATCCTCCCTTTCATATATAACTTGTGAAAAACCATACATGTCGTTCAGATACAAGATGATTATACTACACTTAGGTTACTATACAAAATAAACAACCTAAGCCATACTAGCTGGGATATACCTAACACTTAGTAACTGTACAAGGTAGATAATACCTGAACAAAAGACCTATACTGGGTAGCTAAACAAAACAAAAGATTTATACAGTCTGTTAGCTGGGAATAACCCATAATACTTAACAGGCTGCATAGCATAGCTACAACATAACCAAATCTAGGAATTGCTACCAGCCTCTCCTGGTGCATCAGGCTGTACCGGACCTTTTGCGGGCACATGCTGCCTCTGAAACTCGACCATCTGTGTCTGTAGTCCTTTCAGCAACCTCAATGTCTTAGTCAACTGAACTTGTCTCTTATGGTCTGAAGCCAATAACTCTAAAATCACCCTCTGTCTTCTATGATTTGCTGACTGTAACTCTGAAATCAATGCACTCTGCGCCACTACTGTTGTACGTAATGACATAACATCTGAACGTGCAAAGTCGCTAGCATCCATGGATAGTCCCCAAGCCTCATGAGCCATCTTAGCCTCTCTCTCTATCATTACTGCTAAACGACGATGAATAGGCCTATCCCTATACAACAAGTTGACTCGGCCTCTCAGTTGAGACCGGTCATCTTAAGCATCCTCCATAATACCATACATGATGGTAGTTTCCTGCTTAACAATGGTAGCAAGATCGTAACCCTCGAAAGACCCCCTCTAGGGTGTCGTGCAATCCTCCATCGAGGCTCCCTACCAGATCATCCCATGTATCTGTAATGCCATAGTCTAACTCCCTAGACGTCGAACATCTAGGAGGGACATCAACCATATCGACAAATCCATAAAGGTCCTCCCTCGCTATGGAATAAGGGTCGTCCCTCGCTATGGCAGGTCTATCCTGCCTAGCAGCACCGGCTGCTGAACTCTCCCCGACCTCATGACTAGGGGTGGGAGAAGCAAAACGCACCCTCTTCCAAAGCGGTAAACAACTCTCGGGAATCTCAATATGAGTAGGGCTATTGGTGGTGGTGATGTATAAGGTAATGGTGGTGATGGTATCTGTGGTAATGGAGATGATAGTGGAGTAAGTGGTGATGGTGGTGGGGTGGTTAAGGCAAGAAGTCTCTCGACCTCTTCCCTAGGAGGAAGTGATATGGATGGCTCATCCCGGATAGATATCCTAGCAGTCATACGGTGTACAGGTGGGACAGAGTCGGCCGGAGCTGGGTGCTCCTCCTCCTCCTCCTCCTCATCCTCGTCCTCGTCCTCATCCTCATCATCATCATCATCCCCATCAGCAGGGTAGTCAGCTGGATCCTCCTCGGGATCCTCATCGTCCTCCTCCGGCTCCTCCTCCGGATCAGACTCAGGAACATATCCTGGTGAATCTGCAGTGGGTGAGGCAGCAGCAGCAGGTAGTGGCTGCTCCTCAGCCGAGAGTATCTCATCCTCCTGTGGCATATACTCAGGGTACATCGGCTCAGGAACAAAGTCCAGTAGGGGAGGTGACTGCGGCTCCTCGGGGCCAGGTATGTAGTCAGGCGATGGTGGAACCTTGGGTCCAGGTATGTAGTCAGGCGATAGTGGAACCTCATAAGCAGCCATTATGTAAGCATATGGGTCCTTTGGTATAATGGGTGGTCCATCGACTCTTGGTGAACCGATGTCTGAATCGTCCTCAACTGGAAAGGATACTGATGTGTATGTAACTGTAGAATGCTCAGAATTGACCATGATAATTACTTAAATTCAAAATTAGACTTATATAAGTATGCTAATATAAGACTCTTTATAGTAACTATACATTTAAATTATAACATTGTATATCAATCATGAATATCCAATCCTGCATGCATCCTAGCCTAACCGACTAATGCAAAAATAGTGTATGTTATGTCCCGTGAAAACCCCTTTGTATGAATGCAATATTTGAAAACGGTTATAGTCCAGCAAAAACATTTGACCTGGTTCTCTATAACCTTGGCTCTGATACCAATCTGTAACACCCCCAAATTGGGTCGCAGCGGAATAAGGGTCCGGGGCGTGTTACTTCTCAGATCAATAACACAAGATAATATAAGAACGACCAAAAAGTCGTTTAAAACTGATACATTGGATTTAATAAAGTATGTGTTACAAAAGCCCGAAGCTTTACTTGTTTACTTGTTATTATTACAAAGATTTCCAGCCCATAACAGATATACAAAATGTAATGCGACTAAATCTTTAATGCATGACTTCAAAATATAACCACCAATGTATCCTTCTCACCTCGTGCTTAATGACCTCCTGAAAAACATTGCATTTAAAATGTCAACAATATAAGTTGGAGAATTTCATAGTTTTATTGTAAATGTATATGCTGGACCCGCAAGACATTTCCAGTGATAATGCAACATATACAGACATCACAAATGCAATTACGTTTTGCCTAAGCTCCATGACACCGAAGCTCGACATAATTGAAAACAATATAAAAATATTGCTACATTGCCCTTTGGGGAGGTATGGGGGGGGTTTTTGTTGGTGGTGGTGTGAGGGAATGGAAAGGTAGAGTGGGTGTGTGTTGGGGATTTGGTTTTGGTGATTGAGTTTCAACCCTTAACACGAGTATCCGACACGATATACGTTCGTTTCCAGTGAAAGCTAGTCACACCCAACAGGAGGCCCTTATCCCAAATAGATCTATCTATAATCATTCGCGCTCACATTCCAGTAATTGACAGTTCATGATTCATGGGCATAGTGGGTTATCGCTACTTAGGCAACACATAATCATGATAAAATGTACACTTGCGTCCAATTTGTAAAACATGCATATGTTTCTCAGCCCAAAAACTTGTAAAACATGGGGCTATGAACTCACTTTGAGTGAGTAAACTGATAACAAAATATCCCAAGTAAAAACACGTCACGCTAACACCCGAATGCAACCTAGTTAATATAGGTCGAATCAGTATTCAAGTACGTTGTCTAACAACAACTGTATATAATCCTATATAGTTATCATCGTACTATCGTTCGGGCTATCAAAATTTAAGGGGGCTCATACATTAACGTACGAGGATTAGGAACACTTTAATTGTTAAAATCCAACAACTCGTCAATACCCATCCGAAAGAAGCCCTCATTATGAAATTCCCTAAATATAGCTGTTGGTCTAAAAGTACCAAATATAAAACACAACTCAAATGCAAGTCCTCTACAAATGCCCGTTGACAAGGCCAAAATGTCAAAATCTACACCAAAGAGATTAGATATATATAGATGGCATAAGTAGAGGTCAATTATAAGAAATTCATCTGGAAGAGAAAGTTCCGGTCTATGTCCCCAACGAGGCTGCAATTGAAATTTATCCTGGTTTGATGAGAAATTGAATGATGGGAACACTGATATAATTAAAAACTAAAGTTAAATAAAACTTAATTTAATCTACGGGAAAACAAGCAAAGGAAATGGGGATCTTAAAAAACTACGGGAAACAAAATTAGTTATAGGGAAGTCCTAAAATTAAATTTATACTAAAATACGGGGGACAAAATCAGGTATCGGGAACCCTAAATACTAAAAATTAAGAAAATAAATGCTAAATTAAATTAAAAATCAAAATTAAATTCTAATTAACTTAACTTGAAAAATAAAGAAAACTAGAACTAAAACGGAGGTCGTTTGAATGTAAAACGAAAAGAAACGGTAAAACTTACCCGGTAAAACGGGTCTAAAACTGAAATTTAAGAAAAATAAAGCCTATACTAAATTTTATATTTTTCCTAGACACTAAATGACAAAAGAAAATTTTACAAAAAAGAAAAATATTTTTTTTATTAATTTTTGGATTTTTTATGAATTTTCTAAGATTAAAAACTAATTAAAACTAATTAAATATAAAAAGTCAGAAAATATAACTATAAAAAATCTGAAAAAAATCAAATTAAATAAAGAAAAAGTTAACAATTCTAAAAATATAAAAATGCCCAAATTTTACTGTTTTAAATTAAAGTAATTAAACTAATTAAATTCTAACCTAATTTAATTATTTTAATTAAATAAAACTAACTGCAGTTTACTTTAGGGACTAACAGTGAAAGGGTAACAAGGACTAACAGGGTAACAGTCTACTAACTAAAGGTACTAACTAAGTTAACTAGAAAATCGAAAATTACACAAATGGTCCCTGAGTTGGACCCCGACTACAAAGTGGGTCCAAGTTGCTTATTAGCAAAAAGCCAAAGAAGCAAACTTGTTCAGGGGCTTAAGGGGAGCATTTTTCATAAAAGGCACATAAGCTGAATCTCAAAGAATAAGCCAAAAATGTGAGCTTTTGGGGCTGCAAAAGCTAAATAAGCTTTTTAGCTTATTTTTCTTTCTTTTTGGGGTTTAAGCCAACAAATAAGCTAGAAAACTATAGGGATAAGTCACTAGGCTAAGGGTGCCCTAAATAAGCTAAAGTATTCTAAATTAAGCCCTAAAATAAGCTGGAAGTGATTTGAGCTTATGAGACAGTTTTAGAAAGAAAACAGAAAAAAGTGGACTTTAAGCCCTAAATAAGCTAACCTAAAGGGGGAGTTAAGCTACAAGATTGTGGGGAATTAAAGAACTACCTATAAGCTACAAAGAAAAGCAAAAAGATCCTAAGGCTTATAATCAAATAAGCTAGAAAAAGGGTGCTGAAAATTGGTTTCAGCACCAGGGGAGGGTCAACAGTGAGCTAGGGGGCTTTTTGGGCTTATGCAAATAAGCTCAAATGAACTTTTTAGCCACAACAAAGCACAAACAGATAAAGAGGGGTGGTAAAAGAGCTTATTTTCAAAACTTAAGAGCCTAAGGTTAAGAAAAAACTGCTGATAATGGGGCTTAAACTTGAGGGTTCTTAAAAAATTTGCAAAGCATACTTTTTGACTATTACTTGGTCAAACCAAAGGGACAGCACAAGGGTTGGGTAAATGAGTAGAAACAACACCAAAGAGCACAAACTCAATGTGCTTAAGCTGCTTATGCAGCTTGAGCACTTAAGCTCAAGTTGGCTTATCCAAATTTTGACAGAAACCAAAAGAGAACAAAAAACTTATTTTGACACTAAAAGTAGGGATTAAAGTGGCCTAATGAAGCCCACACACTCAGCCAAAGTTGGCTGAGTGAGCTTGACCCATGGCAACAACCATTTGACCCATTTTCATGCTAAACCAAACACCCCCTTAAATATATAAAATTCGGGTTTTTACCTTTTTTAATGAAGGAATGGCTAAGAAAAGTGATTATAAGTAAGGTTTAAACAATTTAACACATTCTTACACAATTTTAAACAGAATTAAAAAGCTTAAATGATATTTCAAATTTTGACAATGGCAATTTTCTCAAAAACTCTTAGCTTTTATTTAAGACTGAAAGTTATTACAACATAGGCTTTAAATAAACTGAATACACTTAAAAGATTAAAAGAAAAGACTTGGAATTGAAAATTAAGCTAAAACATAAAAAAAAAGTGTCTTGTGCTTCGGCTTGGTCTTGGCTCTTTTATACTGGTCCAAAAGACTTGGGACGAGTTTGTTGTGAGAGTAGGAAGCCTCACACTCAATCCTAGCCCTCCATTTGGTCTTCTCTTCATCTCACCATTCATGGGGGTGCTCGGGTTGTGTGTTTTGACAGGGAAAGGGGTTATAAGGGCAGGGTAAGGTGGGAAGAGGTGAGGTGTGAGCGGAAAGGTTGGTTTTTGGCCAAAAAACCGTGGGGAAATTGGGGTGGTAGGTTTTGGCGGGAGTGGTTATGGCAGGTTGGGTTGCAGGGTTAAAAAGAAAGAATGGTGGAAGAGGCAAAATGCCCCCCATCTTTCCTTCTCTTTCATTTCTTTTTCAGCCTTTTTTAGTTACACAAAGTTGGAAAGTGACCATTTCGGTCCTCCGTAATAAAAAGAAACAAGGAGTTTAGGTAATGGGCAAATCTGGTCCCTGCGTTTTATAACTAAAAGGATTTTTGGAAAATTGCAATTTCAGCCCTTGTGTTTTATTTTTCTATTTTTCTTTTATAAAACAACTTTCAAACTTGGCATTTTTGGCCCTTTTTATTATTTTTTTCATTTTTAATTATAAAACAAAGTTTGTAAAATTTACATTTTTGGTCCTTATGTTTTATAAAAAAGGATTGTGGGCTATTGGGCTTGTATTGGGCCCAATTGAGTGTGTCTGGGCCCAATAAGGTTTAGGCTTATGTTATTGGGCTTTTTAAGGCCCAATAAGGTACAGGTTTGGTTATTGGGCTTTTTCAAGCCCAAAAGGTTTATGAAGTGGATTTGTGTGTACAAAGCTGAGATTGGCTGTAACTGGGCTAGGATTGGGCCTTCAAAGTCTTCACAGTCTTTGTCAATTGCACACAAATGGGCTGTTGTAATTGATTGAGGGCCCATTGGTCCCTTCACAGTCTTTCAGAAATATACAATTGTGCTTTCCGGCCCATCAAGATGTAAAGAATGCATCAATAGTATTCTTCAGTATTGACTCTGACTTTGGCATTTTTGGACTTTGGCCTTGATTTTGCACAGTCTTTTCCATTCCATGCTCAGTTTTGTCATTTTGGCTTGGTTTTCTGTCTTTTTGTTGATATCCACTTCCTGCACAATACAAATGCAAAACAAACATATATTTGGCAGTTTTTGTCTGTTTTTGGTCATTTAAGCTCGTTTTTAGAGGTAAAAGATATGTGTAATTAAGCACTTATCAATCCAAAACTAAGTATTGTGTGTCCTTCACACAATGTTATGAAGTAAACACTTAAGCCCGTTTTCACATTTCTATTATTTACCCTAACTACAACAAATAATTTTTTTGGAATTTCTCCATTTTTTTAAACAAGTTTGGCTTTCTTTATTTGTTACGACTGGATCATAGAATGAGAAGCGACCGTAAGAGTGATCTTACGGATGTCCTGACGATAATTTCATCGTCCTCGATTTTTCACCAGTCCATCTAAGCAATTAAACAAGATCATTGTCGATATAAGTTTATATGTTAAGCCCTCATACTTATGACTTGTGAATTTTCAACTCCCAACATGGATATACGATTGAATGTGTGTACTCATTTTAATTTAACCATAGGCCAACTTATTTTCATAGTCATAATTCAAAATGAATCATGACTCAAAGCAACAACTTATTAAGACTTCGTAACTTGATTTCGAGATTTTAAACTTTAGAACTTTTTGCAACATATTCAACATCATAATCATAAGTTCTTAAAGCTAGGAATGCGTTGCTTAGTTTGAACCCCTACCTCGTGGTTAACGGAGCAGGATATCACAACCAACGACCGGTGTTCTTAGTTTGAAAACCCACCCCGTTGCTAGCGTAGTGGGAAATCACATCAACACCTTATTCCTAATATGGCTAAGGATTGGTGTCTTAGTTTGAACCCTCACCTAGACCTTTCTTCCAAGTGAGATATCACGACACACCAAATCCCTAGAAGCAAAGACGTCTTAGTTTGAACCCCCACCTCGTTGCTAGCGGAGTGGGATATCACGACACATCTTTTACTTGCTCCATAATATCAACTGCATGCTTCATTGGCAAAATTTCAATATTCATGCATTTTTGCATTCACATTTCATTCATGCTTCTTTGGCATTTATCTTTTAAATCACTACAAAATCTCGCTTTTGAAAACTCAAGTTACAAATTTGAAGCTTTTTCTGAAAACATCGATTGACTTAGTTGAATTAAATTGAGTACGTATGATTAGGTGGATTAGAAATTCACGGGAGAGAAAACCACAAGTTACTTGTATAAGTTTTTAGAAGAATCTTGCTTAGCACATAAACTTATATTTAACTCTATCATTTCTCGTTCTTCACATTTTTTAAAATTCAAAGCAATAGAATTCGTGAAAGCTTGGCCTAAAGGAACTAGCTAGGGCTCAACACGCCCGATCAAGTCAAAAATTATTCTTATTCTACCCAAAAGAAAAGCAAAACTGTGACAAAACACTTATTATATTTTTGAAAATTTTTCAATTTTTTCATTTTTTGGTATTTTGGTGGTAAAAAACGGGTTAATATTTTTGAAAATTTTTCAATTTTTTCATTTTTTTGGTATTTTGGTGGTAAAAACGGGTTTACGTGGTAACAATGCTGCAGGCAACAATCAAATCGAAGATACCCCCCCAAACTAGAACTAAACATCGTCCTCGATGTTTTGAAGGGTATTACATTAATCCTAAGGCCATTTATGAGGTATGCCAAAAGATAAAACGTTAGTCGATAAGATTAGGATATCGGATTCCCAAATGAAGCTGAGGATGTGAAACTCTTGATGAATGACAAAACTGAGAGTCTTCACAATCCGGGCAATCCTGGACAATAACAACAACATGGAAACACGGGTAATGGAAAAGACAAGCTATCTTACACAACAACAACACTTATTACAACTACGGATAAGCATGGGGTGCCTCCCACGAAGCGCTTGTTTAGGGTCGCGATGCTTGACCCATCACAAGGATTTATTGATCCTTGGGGAAAGTTTGGAGATCTGGAACTACCAAGTGTGGTACGTTCCCTCCAAAGTAATGCTTGACGCGATGACCATTCACTTTGAAATTTGGCCCGTTGGCTTGAGAAAGCTCAACAGTGCCGTATGGAAATACTCTAGTGATGGTGAAAGGGCCATTCCAACGGGATTTTAGTTTGCCCGAGAAAATCTTTAATCTGGAATTAAAGAGGAGGACTCGATCACCAATGTTGAAAACACGGTTTTTGATCTTGGAGTCATGGAGCCTCTTTGTTTTGGCCTTATAGATCAAAGAGTTCTCATAGGCATGATCACGAAGTTCATTAAGTTCATTGAGTTGAACTTTCCGGTGATCACCCGTAATTATAGGATCGAAGTTTGCTTGCTTTAAGGCCCAGTAGGCTTTGTGCTCAAGCTCGATCGGAAGATGGCATGCCTTTCCATACACAAGCTTGTAAGGAGTACACCCGATGGGTGTTTTGTAAGCTGTGCGGAAGGCCCATAGTGCATCATCTAGTTTGTCCGACCAGGAGGCACGGTTTTCACCTATGGTCCTTTCAAGGATTCTTTTCAAGCCACGATTTGATACTTCCACTTGCCCACTTGTTTGTGGGTGATAAGCGGTGGAGAGACGGTGAGTAACTCCATATTTCTGCATGACCTTTGCAAACTGGTCATTACAAAAATGGGTTCCGCGATCACTTATGATTGCACGGGGAGCACCAAATCTGGCGAAGAGAGATTTCAGAAATTTGCAAACTACTCGGGCATCATTGGTGGGGAGCGCTTTCGCTTCAACCCATTTTGACAAATAGTCGACTGCCACGAGAATATACTTGTTCCCTCGTGAAGACGGGAACGGGCCCATAAAGTCGATGCCCCACATGTCAAAGATTTCACAAACTTGGATGGAGTTTTGAGGCATCTCATCACGTTGTGAAGTTTTTCCTTGACGTTGGCACGAGTCACAGTTCTTGACAAACTCGTGGGCATCTTTATAGATGGTGGGCCAGAAGAAACCGGAGTCAAAGATCTTTTTGGCTGTGAGGTTTGCACCATGATGTCCCCCGGTGGGTCCATTGTGGCAAGCTGAGAGAATCTCAAGAGCTTCATTGCCGTGCACACATCGCCTGATCACTTGATCCGCACAAATTTTAAACAAGAAGGGGTCGTCCCAAAAATAATGTTTCACGTCCTTGAAGAACTTATTCTTCTGTTGGGTCGACATGCCCTTCACAATGAATCCACCCGCGTGGTAATTTGCAAAGTCGGCAAACCACGGGGTTCTAGAATCTCCACGAAAGGTCACCATATTTAACGTCTCAAGAGGAAAACTTTCATTTATCTCTTTAGGATCATTGACGTTTTCATACGGGTTTTCCAATCTGGACAGATGATCGGCTGCGAGGTTCTCGGCTCCTTTAGTATCAATAACTTTGAAGTCAAATTCTTGGAGGAGGAAACCCCATCGTGACAATCTCGCCTAGCAGCCTTATTTTGCAAGAGATACTTAGAGGGCGGAATGGTCCGTATGCACTATGCTTTTGTTCATGATGAGGTAAGACCTGAATTTCTCGAAAGCATACACTATGGCAAGTAATTCTTTTTCAGTCGTAGTGTAGTTCTATGTTGGTGCTTCAAATCAAGGTCTTTACTAGTCATAGTGATCAGCCGAAAATTTTCTTAAGACGTTGCCGACCAAAACTGCACCTATGCGAAATCGTTTGCATCGCAAAAAACCATAAGCTCAAATGGAAGGTCCCAGTTTGGAGCAATCAAGAATGGGAGCTTCCGATAAGTCATCTTCAATGTTTGGAAGCTCGAATGCGGCATCGGAAAAGATGAATGGAGTATTCTTCTCAAGTATAATGGGTCATTGTCGGGATATTTTTGAGAAATCCTAATGAACCGCCGGTAAAAAACCGGCATGACCGAGAAAACTCCTAATTCCATAAAAAAAAAAGAAAACGGTGGTAGGAGAGAGTATAATTTCTGCAATGAAAAAAAATAGGGGGGGGGGGGGGGGGGTGGACAATCGATTTTGGCATTTGTCAACCTCAATCCCTTTCTTAGAAATCTTATGGCCGAGGACAATGCCCTCTTTGACCATAAAATGGCTCTTCTCCCAGTTAAGACTTAAGTTGGTGTCTTCACACCTTTGAAGCATGTGGTCTAAACGGGAGAGGCAGTTTTGGAAAGAATTCCCAAAGACCGAGAAGTCGTCCATAAAGACTTCCATCGTCTTCTCAACCATGTCATGAAAGATTGCTAACATACATCGTTGAAACGTGCCTGGAGCATTGCATAAGCCGAAAGGCATGCGACGGTAGGCAAACGTTCCGTATGGGCAAGTAAAAGTAGTCTTTTCTTGATCACGGGGGTCAATGGGGATTTGGAAATAACCGGAGAAACCATCGAGGAAACAGTAGTATTCATTCCCCGCTAATCTCTCAAGCATTTGGTCCATGAATGGTAGAGGGAAGTGGTCTTTGCGGGTGGCTTCATTTAACTTACGATAGTCAATCTCCCCCCAATGCACACCCGCCATCCGGTAACCAAACGAGTTGGAATCAACTCATTTTCCTCGTTCACTACCACAGTCATTCCTCCCTTCTTTGGTACACAATGTATCGGGCTAACCCAGGGACTGTCGGAGATAGGGTAAATCAATCCAGCTTCGAGAAGTTTTTCAACCTCCTTTTTAATAACATCGTGGATTTTTGTGGATTACTCTTCTTTGATGTTGGACCGCTGGTAGCAAAAGTCCTCTTCCATAAGAATCTTGTGGGTACAAAATTCCGGGTTGATACCCTGAATGTCAGAAAGTTTCCAAGCGAGAGCTCGCTTGTGGGACTTTAGCACCTTTATGAGAGCGGATTTTTCCTCAACATCCAACTCTTTAGCAATAATGACGGGCAACTTGTTGTCGCCCTCCAAAAATGCATACTCGAGATGGGGAGGCAGTTCCTTGAGTTCAACCTCAGTAGGTTCATCAATGGAAGAATTGGCTGTATTAGTTTCACAGACCTTCATCTCAGTTCGGATTTCTGGAGTATAGATTCCTTGACTTGGGAGGAGGGAAGTAGGTGGTTCACTATTCAAGATGGCTATCTAATAAGAATGTCCCCCTCAGATCATAGTAAAATGGATTATATGCGGGAAATCCGATCATCTGCTAACCAAGAAAGAGTCGGCTCTTCGAGAAGCAGAAATCACTATCCCCAAATGGAGTTAGGGTAGGAAGAAAGAAGTAGCAACAATGTGGATTCATAATACGGAGTTTAATTTCCACACCGAGTTATATCAGTAAAACCAAGAACTTCTTGAGAGTATTCCTCACAAGCCAAATCAATACGTCATATCTTGTTTTGCCTGTCAGTATGAGTGTAATTAGGGCCGAGAATTATCGAAGTCCTGATCCAAATTGTAATGAAGGCTTCACTTCCTATTCTAAGAGTTATCACCCTTGTTCACATCAAACAAAGCACGACTGGTTCTTTTAAGAAGTCACCTCCGAGAATTAAAGGGATCTCGGGGGTCTGGCTCAAAATCTACACCACAAAGTCGGCTGGAAAGTGAAATACACCAACTAAACAGAGATGCTTTTGCAATCCCATTGGTTTAAGAATTGATCTATCCTCAAGTTTCAGGTGTGTCATGCAAGTTGAGTAAGATCAGGAAGCGAAGCTTTTCCCTAGACTAAAAATTGGCATAAGATTAATTGCTACACCGAGATCGGCTATGGCTAAGCATTCATCCATCCCTGGAGAATTCACAAGGAATCCAGGAACTTGCGGGGGTCTCCAAGTTTTCTGGGAACTTGTTCAAGATGAGGGCCGAACATGTTCATTTTTCATCGAATTTCGAGCTAGACAGGGTTCATTGGAAGTTCGAGCCACTTCAGGAAGTTCTCTTTAACCCAAGTAAGGTTCTTAGAGTCGAGGCGAATTTGGGCATCAAAACAAGAGCATCCAAAAGCTAATCGTCGAAACACATCTCTTTGAAGATTTCATAGAATTTGTCGATTTGTTCATTACCCCCCGCTTGTTACGACACTTTCAATATCATCGCCTCGAAGGATAATTGAAGAGAAACTGAAAGGTTTAGTGTTTGGCACGGGAGCACAACAGGGACAACAGATTGCCTCAAAACAGAGTTGTGATATGGTTCATGACCTAACCGGAGGTTGGACGGGTGCGGTACATGAGAAACAAGAAGGGTGCACTGGTCCTTTGCCAACTCGGGTATTGGCTTCACTACTGAAGAAGTAGGATGGAGGTCATTGATAAGCAACTCCGCCTCGGGTAGTGATACCCTTTAAGTCTCGTCTAGGGTTAGTAACTTTGTTACCAGGAGTGTCCCCTGACCCTGAAGTAAAGCGGTATTGGCTTTACAAACATAGCAACATATCATCAGATTTTTGCGGGATATGATTTTCATTTTGTTTGTTTCTGATTTGGCTGCTTGACCCTGGTTTTGGAGGTTTATTTTGCATTTTTCTCCATTTACATACATTAGCCTTGACGTAGTTGTCAAATCGTTCTTGGAGACACTTGTGTGTCTGAGGACGGGGGCTGATAAGCTGGAGATCTGATTAACCTGGGGTCTATGAAGTTTTGATTCTGACTGAAATTGGACTGGTTAAAATTTCACCTCTTTTTGGTTGAAATTTGCTTCCGTTTTTGTTAAAGTTATTCCCCCGATTGAAAATTGGTGGCAATATTTAGCTTGAAGTTCTGAATGGGTTGAAAATCCCACCTGGAGGTCTAATTATGGATTTGCAAACCATTTGAGGTCGAATTGGAGCTTACCTGGTTGTAAATTAGCTGCAGCGGCTTGGTGACATATACTCAGAAATGTTGTCCCGATAACTTTGCTCAGAGTGGCTGGACAGTTCTGATGAAATAATGGCCACCACCAAAATAACACAACTTACTCAACTGCTTTGACAGTTGCAGGAGCTGGAGCTGGAGCAGAACTTGGGTTCTTCTGTCTAAGAGCAATGCTCGGGACAATATCCTTAAGTCAACAACATCAGAAGAAACAGCTTGGGTGGAAGAGTTGTAGCTTACCTTGGCAACAACTGCCTTAGCTCGTGTTTGACGAACTTTGGACTTCTCTCGATGAAGTTTTAAAACATTCGCGAGGCATTTTGTCCAAAAGTTTCCACCTGCTGCGGAGGTTCAATTAATCTTGACATTAATGTTTAAAGATTATAGAATGTATCAATGAAGCAATTCTGAGAATCCCTGGTGTGGACATGCCCAAGTAATCATTGAAACGATCCCAAGCCACTAAAACGATTCTCGAACCTTTGCTAAATCTGGTGAACTCATGCGAAGATTCGTCGTTTTAGAGGGAGGTGTGAAAAACTGTTTGATGAATTTGGATACAAGATCGAACCCAATTTTGAATAATCGAGGGGGTTCTTTTTCTATCCATATCCGGGCTGCTCCCTCGATATAGAATGGAAAAAGCATAAGCTTAATCGTAGCAATTGGAAACAATTGGGGACCCTCATTTTGGAGTGATCTTTGTTGAAGTAACTATATGTACGCAATGCGGGTCCTTCTTTGTCATGTACCGAAAGAGAACTGTTTGTTCTGGACAAGATTGATTAACCCATGCTTCAGCTCGAAATTGTTTGCCACAATTTCAGGAATAAGGATTGCGTCCTCGTACCCCTCGGTGGGTGCTTGGAGCAATTGAGCCATAGTTCGAGTGTCTGCCATTGGCTCTACGGTAGGATCTTCCTGAAATGGGTATTCTATACGAAGAGGTTCGATAACAACTGGCGGTCCTTCTGGTGGAGGAGGACGCTGCTCACGGGACTGAGATCGAGTGCGCATGCACAAAATGGAAATAAAAAAGAAGTTACACTAATTTTTTTTTTTTGGATTTTTGGATTTAAAATATATTCACAATCTATTTTAAACGGACAAGAGATAGACAACTTAAGCCAAATAATCGATCTTACTTTACGGTAGCTCTCAGAATGAAAAACGCACAGGTGAGCGGAGGAGTAGGAATAGCGCGAAGCTTATTTCTCCTTTCGGGTCGTAGTTCCTAGGAACAACCCTCCTTATACCCACTTTATAGTTTGTTAATCAGAATGAGGTGAGCCGTATATCGTAAGTGACACAGAAGGCAAGTTTTAAATCTTTGGTTCGATTGGGAACTCAGTAGTTCACCGGAACTTATTATGATAATACCTCAGTGGAGAATATTATATTTTGGTATTTTACCAATTAGTGAATTTTAATTTTTATGGAAATTTTTTATATTTTTGATTTTTTTTTTTTTTTTTTTTTTTTTATATGGTATGTACTAATAAAAAGAAAAGAAAAATATTTTTTTTTTTTTAATATGATATATTAACAATAAGACAAGTTCAGATCAAAGTCGGATAACAATCGTAGCAAATGCCTCCCCGGCAGCGGCGCCAAAAATTGATTCGCGGTTATGTATACACTTATATAGCAACCCTAATACAGATCCTAACCGAATGCCCTTGACCAAGGCAAAAGGTCAAATTCCACAAAAGGATAAAATACACAAGATAGAATCAATGATAAAAAGATTCCGGAAGAGATATTCCCGGGTCGTATGTCCCAACGAGGCCCAATTTGAAAGTAATCTGGTTTGATTAGAAAATTGAAAGATGGAGAATATTTAGATATGATGGAAATACTGGATATAATGTACACACTAAAAATTGAATTAAATAAAACATAATTTAATCACGTGAAACAGATAAAGAAATGGGGACTAAAAAACTACGGGGAAACAAAATTAGTTATAGAGAAATCCTAAAAATTAAATCTAATACTAAAAATTCGGGGAACAAAATATCAGGTATCAGGGGAAACGCTTAAAAAAAAAAAATACTAAAAATTTAAGAAATAAATGCTAACTTAAATTAAAAATCAAAATTAAAATCTAGATAACTTAATTTGGAAAAAAAAGAAAACTAGAACTAAAACGAGGTCGTTTGAATGAAAACGAAAAGAAAACGTTAAAACGCAACTCGTAAAACGGTTCAAGACTGAAATTTAAGAAAAATTAAGCCTACACTAAATTTTATATTTTTCCTAGACACTAAATGACAAAAGAAAATTTTATAAAAAAGAAAAATATTTTTTTATTAATTTTTGGATTTTTTATAAATTTTTAAAGATTAATTACTAATTAAAACTAAGAAAATAGAAAAAGACAAAAAATAAAAGTTATAAAAATTCTGAAAAAATAAAATTAAATAAAGAAAAAGTTAACAATTCTAAAAATATAAAAATGCCCAAATTTTACTGAATAAATTAAAAGTAATTAAACTAATTAAAATTAAACCTAATTTATATTAATTAAATTAAATAAACTAACAAAAGTTAACTATAGGGACTAACAGTGAAAGGACAGCAAGGACTAACGGGGCAAAGGCATACTAACAGTGGGGACTAACAATTATAACTGTAAAAGACAAAATTACACAAACAGTCCCTGAAGTGGACCCCGATTACAAAAAGGGTCCAAAGTGCTTATTTGACAAAAGTCAAATAAGCAAACTTGTAGAAGGGCTTATGGGGAGTCTTTTTTGTAAAAGCACTTATGCTTGAAGTTAACTTAATAAGCTAGAAAAGTGAGCTTTTGGGGCTGCAAAAGCTTATTAAGCTTATGAGCTTATTTTTCTTGGCTTTTAAGATTTTAAGACTACAAAATAAGCTAAAATCTATGGGAACAGTTAATGAGGCTAAGGGGAGTCCTAAATAAGCTAAGGCAACCTAAATAAGCCCTAAAATAAGCTGGAAATTACTTAAGCTATAATGACAGTTTTAAAAGAAAACAGAAAAAAGGGAACTTTAAGCCTCTAATAAGCTAACAAAATAAACTCACTAACTAAAATAAGCTGCTAATCCTAAGACAACTACCTATAAGCTATAAGAAAAAACACTAAGAACCTAGGGCTTAGTTTTCAATAAGCTAGAAAAATGGGGCTAGAATTTATGGTGCTAGCACCAGGAATGCACACAGAGGCCAAGGGGCTTTATTCAGCTTAACTCAATAAGCTCATAAGAGCTTTTACCCAAAATAAAACCTAACAGATGAAAAGACATGTATTTACGCTTATTTCCAAAATTTGAGTTTATTAAGGTTTTAGTAAAAACATGCTGGTTTGGGGACTTGAAGTTGGCTGTTTGTCACAAATAACACATGCACACTTGGCTATTACATGTAATACTAAAATCACAGAGCAAAAGGGGTTCTTTTCTTTGGCTAACTACAACTAATTTAAGCACAAAAAATAATGCTTAAGCTGTTTAAACAGCTTAAGCTTGTTTAACACAAGGTGGCTTTGGTAAATTTTGACAGAAAAGTCAAAGGGTCATGAAAACTTATTTTTGAACTAAAAACTATGCTTAAATTAGCTTAAATGAGCCCACACACTCAGCCAAGAGTTGAGTGCATTTGACCCATAACAAACCCCAAATGACCATTTTGGTCCTACTACCAAAACACCCCCTATATATAAATGGGGGATTTTTTTAACTGATTTTTGGTGAAATAAGGCTAAGAAAAGTGTTCACAAGTGGGGTTTAATCACTTTAAAACATTCTTACACAAGTTTAAACAGATTTAAAAAAAAACTTATAAGAATCTTATAAATTCGACAGTAGCAATATCACAAAAACTCTTAACTTTTTTATTAAAAACCAAAATATTACAACATAAAACTTTAAAATGAACTGAATTACACTTAAATGCTTAAAAGAAAGACTTGAAATTAAAATTAAACTAAAAACATGGTAAAAAAATGGTGTGTGGTCTTCGGCTTGTTCTCTTCTCTTTTATAGAAGCTCAAAGCCTTCTCTTGGTCTTGGGATGAGCTAGCTGTGAGAGTACAAAGCTTCCCAAGCAATCCTAGCCCTTCATTGGCTTGTTACATCATCTCACCATTCATGGGGATCGTCGGGTTGTGTGTATTGGCAACAGGGAAGGGTTATAGGGGCAGGGTAAGTGGGGAAAGGGTATGGGTGAGCTGGGAAGTGTACTAGGGAGGTGGTTTGGGAGTGAAACCGTGGGAAAGGGAGGTGGTATGGTATGGCGGGAAGGGGGTTGAGGTACCAAGTGGTTGCAGGTTTAAACGTAATGTTTGGGGAAGAGGCAACTTTAGCCCCTCACTTTTCATTCTCTTTTCATTTTATTTATAAGCCGAATTTTAGTTATAAATAGAGTTTGGAAAGTGTCAAGTATGGTCCTTGTCGTTTTATAACAAAAGAGAAAAAAGGAAGGTTTATGAAATTGCAAAAATGGTCCCTCTGGTTTATAACTAAAAGAATAAAGAAAGGTTTTGGTAATTTGCAAAACCAGTCCTTGGCTTTTAAAATTGTAAAAGAAATGCCAATTGGCAGTTTCAGTCCCTGGACTCTTTTTAGCTCTTTTTCTTTATAAAACACTTTTGAAAATAGCACAACAAGTCCCTATGGTTTTGTAAAAATTGTTTCTGGGCCAGTAATGGGCTTGGGTTTGTGTATTGGGCCCAATTGGGTTTATCTGGGCCCAATAAGGTTTAGGCTTATGTTATTGGGCTTTTTAAGGCCCAATAAGGTTCAGGTGGGTTTTGTGTGTACAATGGCTGAGATTGGCTGTAACTGGGCTAGGATTGGGCCTTCAAAGTCTTCACAGTCTTTGTCAATTGCACACAAATGGGCTGTTGAAATTGATTGAGGGCCCATTTGGTCTTCACAGTCTTCATAGTTATACTATTGGGCTTTCCCGGCCCATCAGATGGGTTAAGATTGCGTCCAATAGTATTCTTCAGTTCCGGCTCCGGTTTGACTGTTGATTCTTCTGGATTGACTTTGACTTTGACTTTTTTGGTCTTTGGCCTTGATTTTTCACAGTCTTTTCCATTCCATGCTCAGTTTTGTCATTTTGGCTTGGTTTTCTGCCTTTTTGTTGATATCCACTTCCTGCACAATACAAATGCAAAACAAACATATATTTGGCAGTTTTTTGTCTGTTTTTGGTCATTTAAGCTCGTTTTTAGAGGTAAAAGATATGTGTAATTAAGCACTTATCATAGACCTTTCTTCTAAGTGAGATATCACGACACACCAAATCTCTAGAAGTAAAGATGTCTTAGTTTGAACCCCCACCTCGTTGCTAGCGGAGTGGGATATCACGACACATCTTTTACTTGCTCCATAATATCAACTGCATGCTTCATTGGCAAAATTTCAATATTCATGCATTTTTGCATTCACATTTCATTCATGCTTCTTTGGCATTTATCTTTTAAATCACTACAAAATCTCGCTTTGAAAACTCAAGTTACAAATTTGAAGCTTTTTCTGAAAACATCGATTGACTTAGTTGAATTAAATTGAGTACGTATGATTAGGTGGATTAGAAATTCACGGGAGAGAAAACCACAAGTTACTCGTATAAGTTTTTAGAAGAATCTTGCTTAGCACATAAACTTATATTTAACTCTATCATTTCTCGTTCTTCACATTTTTAAAATTCAAAGCTATAGAATTCGTGAAAGCTTGGCCTAAAGGAACTAGCTAGGGCTCAACACGCCCGATCGAGTCAAAAATTATTCTTATTCTACCCAAAAAGAAAAGCAAAACTGTGACAAAACACTTATTATATTTTTGAAAAATTTTCAATTTTTTCATTTTTTTTTTTGGTATTTTGGTGGTAAAAAACGGGTTTACGTGGTAACAATGCTGCAGGCAACAATCAAATCGAAGATACCCCCCCAAACTAGAACTAAACATCGTCCTCGATGTTTTGAAGGGTACTACATTAATCTAAGGCCGTTTATGAGGTATGCCAAAAGATAAAACGTTAGTCGATAAGATTAGGATATCGGATTCCCAAATGAAGCTGAGGATGTGAAACTCTTGATGAATGACAAAACTGAGAGTCTTCACAATCCGGGCAATCCTGGACAATAAACAATAACAACAACATGGAAAACACGGGTAATGGAAAAGATAAGCTATTTTACACAACAACAACACTTATTTATATTATAACTATGGATAAGCATGGGGTGCCTCCCACGAAGCGCTTGTTTAGGGTCGCGATGCTTGACCCATCACAAGGATTTATTGATCCTTGGGGAAAGTTTGGAGATCTGGAACTACCAAGTGTGGTACGTTCCCTCCCAAGTAAATTCTTGAGCTCGATGACCCATCACTTTGAAATTTGGCCTGTTGGTTTGAGAAGCACACAGTGCCGTACGGAAATACTCTAGTGATGGTGAAAGGGCCATTCCAACGGGATTTTAGTTTGCCCGAGAAAATCTTTAATCTGGAATTAAAGAGGAGGACTCGATCACCAATGTTGAAAACACGGTTTTTGATCTTGGAGTCATGGAGCCTCTTTGTTTTGGCCTTATAGATCAAAGAGTTCTCATAGGCATGATCACGAAGTTCATTAAGTTCATTGAGTTGAACTTTCCGGTGATCACCCGTAATTACAGGATCGAAGTTTGCTTGCTTTAAGGCCCAGTAGGCTTTGTGCTCAAGCTCGATCGAAATGGCAATGCCTTTCCATACTCAAGCTTGTAAGGAGTACAACCATGGGTGTTTTGTAACTTGCGGAAGGCCCATAGTGCATCATCTAGGTATTGACCGACCCGTAGGCACGTATTTCACCTATGGTGTCCTTGTCAGGATACTTTTCAAACCACTGATATGGATACTTCCACTTGCCCACTTGTTTGTGGGTGATAATCGGTGGAGAGACGGTGAGTAACTCCAAATTTCTGCATGACCTTTGCAAACTGGTCATTACAAAAATGGGTTCCGCGATCACTTATGATTGCACGGGGAGCACCAAATCTGGCGAAGAGAGATTTTAGAAATTTGCAAACTACTCGGGCATCATTGGTGGGGAGCGCTTTCGCTTCAACCCATTTTGACAAATAGTCGACTGCCACGAGAATATACTTGTTCCCTCGTGAAGACGGGAACGGGCCCATAAAGTCGATGCCCCACATGTCAAAGATTTCACAAACTTGGATGGAGTTTTGAGGCATCTCATCACGTTGTGAAGTTTTTCCTTGACGTTGGCACGAGTCACAGTTCTTGACAAACTCGTGGGCATCTTTATAGATGGTGGGCCAGAAGAAACCGGAGTCAAAGATCTTTTTGGCTGTGAGGTTTGCACCATGATGTCCCCCGGTGGGTCCATTGTGGCAAGCTGAGAGAATCTCAAGAGCTTCATTGCCGTGCACACATCGCCTGATCACTTGATCCGCACAAATTTTAAACAAGAAGGGGTCGTCCCAGAAATAGTGTTTAACATCTTTGAAAAACTTGTTTTTCTGCTGGGTCGACATGCCCTTCACAATGAATCCACCCGCGTGGTAATTTGCAAAGTCGGCAAACCACGGGGTTCTAGAATCTCCACGAAAGGTCACCATATTTAACGTCTCAAGAGGAAAACTTTCATTTATCTCTTTAGGATCATTGACGTTTTCATACGGGTTTTCCAATCTGGACAGATGATCGGCTGCGAGGTTCTCGGCTCCTTTAGTATCAATAACTTTGAAGTCAAATTCTTGGAGGAGGAGAACCCATCGGAGCAATCTCGCCTTGGCATCCTTTTTTGCAAAGAGATACTTAAGGGCGGAATGGTCCGTATGCACTATGCTTTTGTTCATGATGAGGTAAGACCTGAATTTCTCGAAAGCATACACTATGGCAAGTAATTCTTTTTCAGTCGTAGTGTAGTTCGTTTGTGCTTCAATCAAGGTCTTACTAGCATAGTGGATAGGCCGAAAATGTTTCTCATGACGTTGCCCCAAAACTGCACCTATGGCGAAATCGCTTGCATCGCACATAAGCTCAAATGGAAGGTCCCAGTTTGGAGCAATCAAGATTGGAGCTTCCGTAAGTCTATCTTTCAATGTTTGGAAAGCTCGAATGCAGTCATCGGAAAAGATGAATGGAGTATTCTTCTCAAGGAGATGGGTCATTGGTCGGGATATTTTTGAGAAATCCTGAATGAACCGCCGGTAAAAACCGGCATGACCGAGAAAACTCCTAATTCCTTTGACGGTGGTGGGATGAGGTAATTTTGCAATGACATCGATTTTGGCTTTGTCAACCTCAATCCCTTTCTTAGAAATCTTATGGCCGAGGACAATGCCCTCTTTGACCATAAAATGGCTCTTCTCCCAGTTAAGACTTAAGTTGGTGTCTTCACACCTTTGAAGCATGTGGTCTAAACGGGAGAGGCAGTTTTGGAAAGAATTCCCAAAGACCGAGAAGTCGTCCATAAAGACTTCCATCGTCTTCTCAACCATGTCATGAAAGATTGCTAACATACATCGTTGAAACGTGCCTGGAGCATTGCATAAGCCGAAAGGCATGCGACGGTAGGCAAACGTTCCGTATGGGCAAGTAAAAGTAGTCTTTTCTTGATCACGGGGGTCAATGGGGATTTGGAAATAACCGGAGAAACCATCGAGGAAACAGTAGTATTCATTCCCCGCTAATCTCTCAAGCATTTGGTCCATGAACGGTAGAGGGAAGTGGTCTTTGCGGGTGGCTTCATTTAACTTACGATAGTCAATGCATACCCGCCATCCGGTAACCAAACGAGTTGGAATCAACTCATTTTCCTCGTTCACTACCACAGTCATTCCTCCCTTCTTTGGTACACAATGTATCGGGCTAACCCAGGGACTGTCGGAGATAGGGTAAATCAATCCAGCTTCGAGAAGTTTTTCAACCTCCTTTTTAATAACATCGTGGATTTTTGGATTTACTCTTCTTTGATGTTGGACCGCTGGTGCATAGTCTTCTTCCATAAGAATCTTGTGGGTACAAAATTCCGGGTTGATACCCTGAATGTCAGAAAGTTTCCAAGCGAGAGCTCGCTTGTGGGACTTTAGCACTTTTACGAGAGCGGATTTTTCCTCAACATCCAACTCTTTAGCAATAATGACGGGCAACTTGTTGTCGCCCTCCAAAAATGCATACTCGAGATGGGGAGGCAGTTCCTTGAGTTCAACCTCAGTAGGTTCATCAACGGAAGAATTGGCTGTATTAGTTTCACAGACCTTAAGCTCAGTTCGGACTTCTGGGAGATAAGTTCCTTGACTTGGAGGGGGAAGTGGTGGTTCACTATTCAAGATGGCTTCTAGAATAAGAATGTCCCCCTCAGGATCATAGTAGAATGGATTATATGCTGGACAATCCGGATCATCTGCTAGACCAAGGAAAGAGTCGGCTTCTTCGAGAAGCAGGAAATCACTATCCCCAAATGGAGTTAGGGTAGGAGAAGAAGTAGCAACAATTGGATCATAATACGGAGTGGAATTTCCACTCGCGATTATATCAGTAAAACCAAGAACTTCTTGAGAGTATTCCTCACAAGCCATATCAATGACGTCAATCTTGTTTGCCGTCATGTGAGTGTAATTGGCCGAGTATCTCGAAGTCTGATCCAAATTGTAAGTGATGGCTTCACTTCCTATTCTAAGAGTTAATTCACCCTTGTGCACATCAATCAAAGCACGACTGGTCTTTAAGAAGCACCTCCCGAGAATTAAAGGGACTCGGGGGTCTGGCTCAAAATCTACAACCACAAAGTCGGCTGGAAAGTGAAATACACCAATTTTAACGGAGATGTCTTTTGCAATTCCCATTGGTTTAGAAATTGATCGATCCGCAAGTTCGAGCGTCATGCAAGTTGGAGTAAGATCAGGAAGTGAAAGCTTTTCCCAGACTAAAAATGGCATTAGATTAATGCTAGCACCGAGATCGGCTAATGCTAAGCATTCATCCATCCCTGGAAATTCACAAGGAATCAGGAACTTGCCGGGGTCTCCAAGTTTTCTGGGTAACTTGTTCAAGATGACCGCCGAACAATGTTCATTCATCGAAGTTCGAGCTAGACAGGGTTCATTGGAAGTTCGAGCCACTTCAGTAAGTTTCTCTTTATTCCCAAGTAAGGTTCTTAGAGTCGAGGCGAATTTGGGCATCAAAACAAGAGCATCCGTAAAGCTAATCTCGAAACTCATCTCTTTGAAGATTTCATAGAATTTGTCGATTTGTTCATTAGCTTGATTACGGCTCTTTTCATTATCACGCCTCGAAGGGTATGGAAGAGAAACTGACGGTTTAGTGTTTGGCACGGGAGCAACAACAGGAGCAACAATGGGCTCAAGAACTGGAGTTGTGATTGGTTCAGGACCTACCGGAGGTTGGACGGGTGCGGTACTTTGTGAACAAATGTGCACATTGGGGTGGGTCCCTTTGTCACCTCGGTATTGGCTTCACTACTGAAGAAGTAGGAATGTTGAGGTCCTTGATATGCAGACACCGCATCGTATGATACCCTTTAAGCTTCTCTATGGTTATTAACTGAGTTACAGGGAGTGGTCCCTGACCCTGTAGTATAAGCGGTATTGGCAGTTACAAACTTACCAACATATCAGTCATATTTTGGCCAATTATTATTCATTTGTTTGGTTTCGATTGCATGCTCTGAACCCTGTTTTGAGGTTTTTTTGCATATTTCACATGAATAGCATCATTAGCCTTGACGTAGTTGTCAAAATCGTTCTTGGTGACACTTTGTACTGAGGAACGGGGGCTTGATTAGCTGGAGACGTATAAACCTGGGTCTAGAAGTTGATTCTACTGAAATTGGACTGATTAAAAATTTCCACCTCTATTTTGGTTGAAATTGCTCTCCCGTATTTTGGTTAAAGTTATTCCCTCCGATTGAAATTGTTAGCATTATTAGCTTGAGAGTTCTAACGGGTGGAAAACCTGGAGGTCAAATGTGATTTCACCATTTGAGTCGAAATTGAGCTTCCTTGGTTGTAATTAGCTGCAGCGTCTTGTGACACATACTGCATGAAATGTTGTCCCGATAAATGTTGCCATGAGTTGCGGTGGACAGTTTTTTGGTGAAATGGGCACCACCGCAAGTACACACTTAGCTCAACTGCTTTGACATGTGCAGGAGCTTGGAGCTGGAGCAGAAGCATGTCTTCTTGTCTAAGAGCAAAGCACGACAATTTCCTTTAAGTTCAGCAACATCAGATAAACAGCCTTGGTGGAATAGTTCGTACTTACCTTGGCACAACTGCCATAGCTCGTGTTTGACGAACTTTGGACTTGCTCTCGATGGATTTTAAACCTTTCGCTGGAGCATTTTGTCCAAAAAGTTTTCCACCTTCTGCGATTCAATGAATCTTGACATTAATGTTTCAAAGCTTTATATAATGTTATCAAGTTGATGCAATTCAGAGAATCCATGGTGTGGACAGCCCTAAGTAGATCATTGGAAACTATCCCAAGCCTCATAAACGATTCCATCGAACCTCTGCTGAAATCTGGTATCTCATTGCGAAGATTCGTCATTTTAGAGGAGGAAGAACTATTGATGAATTTTGGATACAAGATCGTCCCAAGTTTGAATGGATCGAGGGTTTCTTTTTCTAGCATATTTCGGTTGCTCCCTCGATAGAGAATGAAAAAGCATATAGCTTAATCTTAGCAATTGGAAACATTGGGGGACCCATTTGTGGAGTGATCTTGTTGAAGTAACGATATGAGCCTGCGGGTCTTCATTTGACCATGACCAGAAGAAGCTGTTTTTCTGGACAAGATTGATTAACCCATGCTTTAGCTCGAAATTGTTTGCCACAATTTCAGGAATAAGGATTGCGTCCTCGTACCCCTCGGTGGGTGCTTGGAGCAATTGAGCCATAGTTCGAGTGTCTGCCATTGCTCTACGATAGGAACTTCCTGAAATGGGTTATTACTATACGAGCAGGGTTCGATAACAACTGGCGGTCCTTCTGGTGGAGGAGGTCGCTGCTCACGAGACTGAGATCGAGTGCGCATGCACAAAATGGAAATAAATAAATAAAAGAAGTTACACTAATTTTTTTTTTTTTTGGATTTTTGGATTTAAAATATATTCACAGTCTATTTTAAACGGACAAGAGATAGACAACTTAAGCCAAATAATCGATCTTACTTCACGGTAGCTCTCAGAATGAAAAACGCACAGGTGAGCGGAGGAGTAGGAATAGCGCGAAGCTTATTTCTCCTTTCGGGTCGTAGTTCCTAGGAACAACCCTCCTTAAACCCACTTTATAGTTTGTTAATCAAAATGAGGTGAGCCGTATATCGTAAGTGACACAGAAGGCAAGTTTTAAATCTTTGGTTCGATTGGGAACTCAATAGTTCACCGGAACTTATTATGATAATACCTCAGTTGAGAATATTATATTTTGGTATTTTACCAATTAGTGAATTTTAATTTTTTATGGACAATTTTTTATATTTTTGATTTTTTTTTGTTTTTTAATTTTTTTTTTTTATATGATATGTACTAATAAAAAGAAAAGAAAAATATTTTTGTGTTTTTTAATATGATATATTAATAATAAGATAAGTTCAGATCAAAGTCGGATAGAAATCGTAGCAAATGCCTCCCCGGCAACGGCGCCAAAAATTGATTCGTCTGATAGTATATATATTAAATATATAAGCAAATCCAAACTCTTCACCCTTGACAAAGGGAAAAAGTCAAGACCTACTTAGAAATAAAATATATAAGAATCAAATCAATAATAAAAAGATTCCGGAAGAGATATTCCCGGGTCGTATGTCCCAACGAGGCTGCAATTGAAATTTATCCTGGTTTGATGAGAAATTGAATGATGGAGAATATATGATGGAAACACTGATATAATTACAACTAAAATTAATTAAATAAAACCTAATTTAATCTACGGGAAACAAGTATAGGAAATGGGGATCTTAAAAACTACGGGAAACAAAATTAGTTATAGGGAAATCCTAAAATTAAATTTATACTAAAATACGGGGAACAAAATCAGGTATCGGGAACCCTAAATACTAAAAATTAAGAAAATAAATGCTAAATTAAATTAAAAATCAAAATTAAATTCTAATTAACTTAACTTGAAAAATAAAGAAAACTAGAACTAAAACGGAGGTCGTTTGAATGTAAAACGAAAAGAAACGGTAAAACGCACCCGGTAAAAACGGGTCTAAAACTGAGATTTAAGAAAAATTAAACTTATACTAAATGTTATATTTTTCCTAGACACTAAATGACAAAAGAAAATTTTGTAAAAAAGAAAAATATTTTTTTATTAATTTTTGGATTTTTTATGAATTTTTAAAGATTAATAACTAATTAAACTTAAGAAAATAGAAAAAGACAAAAAATAAAAGTTATAAAAATTCTGAAAAAATAAAATAAAATAAAGAAAAAGTTAACAATTCTAAAAATATAAAAAAAATGCCTCAAATTAACTGATTATATAAAAAGTAATTAAACTAATTAAATTTTAACCTAATTTATATTAATTAAATTAAATAAACTAACTGTGGTTTAACTAATAAGGACTAACAGTTAAAATGACACAAGGACAACCTGGTAACAGCAACCTGACCAAAGGGACTACAAAGTTAACTGAAAAGAAAATTACCAATTGGTCCTGAGTGGACCCCGATTGCAAGGTGGGTCCAAAGTGCTTATTAGCAAAAAGCTAAAGAAGCAAAGCTGTTAAGGGGCCTTAGGAGAGCATTTTTCATAAAAGCACTAAGTGCTAAAATCTACTAAATAAGCCAGAAAATTAAGGTTTGTTGGACAGCAGGCTTATATGAGCTTATGGCTTATTTTTTTTCTTTTTATGATTTTAAGCTACAAAATAAGCTAAGACTATGGGAATAAGCTAATAAGGCCAAGGGAGTCCTAATAAAGCTATGGTTACCTAAAATAAGCCCTAAGATAAGCTGTGATCTTAATAAGCTAAAATGACAATTTATATAAAAAAAAACAGAAAAAGTGCTACTTTAAGGCCTAAATAAGCTATAATAGAGGAGGAGATAAGCTGTAAGATTATGGGGAATTAAAGGACTAGTAATAAGCTATAACTAAAAGCTAAAAGATCCTAAGGCTTAATACCTAAATAAGCTAAACAAGGTGGCTGAAAATGGTGCTCAGCACCAGGGTAAATTATGGCAGTGGCTAGGGGCTTTTTGGGCTTATGAAAAATAAGCTCTTAAGAGCTTTTTAGCCAAAATAAGCCTCAAACAGATTTAAAAGGGTAACTAGTGAGCTTATTTTCAAAGTATTAGCTATTAAGGTGAGGAAAAAGCTGCTGAATTTAGGACTTAAAAATGGTTACTTTCAAAAATCATTCAAAGCTTAAACTTTGACTTATGTTGTCAAATTAAAGGGACAGCAACAAGTGGTGTTTTAAACTGGCTAGAAACAACACCAACAAGCACAACAATGGTGTGCTTAAGCTGCATAAAGCATGCCCTCACCCCCCCCCCCCACCCCTTTGAGTGGTTTACTACTTGTTCTATATAAAATTTTGACAGAAACCAAAAGACATTTAAAAACTCATTTTAAAACTAAATTTGGTAATTAAAGTGGCCTAATGAAGCCTACACACTCAGCCAAAGTTGGCTGAGTGAGCTTGACCCATACCAAACCCAAAATGACCCATTTTCAGGTCAATACCAAACACCCCCTTAATTCTATAAAAACGTTTTTTTAACTGATTTTAGTGAAAGGAAAGCTTAGAAATGTAATTATAAGTGGGGTTTAATCACTTTAACACACTCTTACATAAGTTTAAACAGAATTAAAAGGCTTAAATGATAGTTTGAATTTTGACAAATGCAATATCACAAAAACACTTAACTTTGATTAAAACTGAAAGTAATACAATGAAATCTTAAAAAGAACTGAGTACAATAATATTTAAAGCAAACTTAAGCAAAATTTAAACTAAGAAAGGTAAAAAACAAGATAAAAATTGGTTGTGTGGTTCGGCTTGGTCTCTCTTCTTTTATAGAGGCCCTCTTCCTTCTCTTTGTCTTGGGTTGTGATTCCTGTGAGTGTGCAAAGCTTTCCCAAGTCAATCCTAGCCTTCTATTTGCCTAGTCTTCATCTTAGCCATTGATGGGTTTCGGGTTGAGTGAAATGAACTGGAAAGGGGAATAAGGTTTGGGGTTGAGTGGGGGAAAGTGAAGGGATACATTATAAGGGTACTTGGGAGGTGGTTTGGGAAGAAAAACCGTGGGGAAGGGCTGTATAAGTTTTGGCGGGTACGATGGAGGGTACAGTTCTTGTTAGCAGGTTTAAACATGATCTTTGGAGAAGAGGCAATTAACTCCCTCGTCATGTTTTCTTTCTCTTTCACTTCCCATCTTAAGCCGATTTTAGTTATAAATAGGGTTTCAAAAGAGGCAGCTTTAGCCCTTGTGGTTTTATAACAAAAGATTAAAGAAGGTTTTGGTGAATTACAAAAGTGGTCCCTGCTGTTTTAACTTAAAAGAAATAAAGAAGGTTTAAGCAATTTGCAAAACTAGCCCTTGTGTTTTATTTTCCTATTTTTCTTAATAAAACAACTTTCAAACTTTGGCAATTTTGGCCCTTTTCTTTATTTTTCATTTTTAATTATAAAACAAAGTTTTAAAATTTACATTTTGGTCCTTATGTTTTATAAAAAGGTTATTGGGCTTGGGTTTGGGCTTGTATTGGGCCCACTGGGTTTGGGTTTGGGCCCAATAAGGTTTAGGCTTATGTTATTGGGCTTTTTAAGGCCCAATAAGGTTATGGAGTGGGTTTTGTGTGTACAATGGCTGAGATTGGCTGTAACTGGGCTAGGATTGGGCCTTCAAAGTCTTCACAGTCTTTGTCAATTGCACACAAATGGGCTGTTGTAATTGATTGAGGGCCCATTTGGTCTTCACAGTCTTCATAGATATACTATTGGGCTTTCCCGGCCCATCAGATGGGTTAAGATTGCATTCAATAGTATTCTTCAGTTCCGGCTCCGGTTTGACTGCTGATTCTTCAGTATTGACTCTGACTTTGGCATTTTTGGACTTTGGCCTTGATTTTGCACAGTCTTTTCCATTCCATGCTCAGTTTTGTCATTTTGGCTTGGTTTTCTGTCTTTTTGTTGATATCCACTTCCTGCACAATACAAATGCAAAACAAACATATATTTGGCAGTTTCTGTCTGTTTTTGGTCATTTAAGCTCGTTTTTAGAGGTAAAAGATATGTGTAATTAAGCACTTATCAACTCCAGAATGTGTGCCTTTTAGTTAACTTTCACCAAGTACTCCATAATTACTGCAATTCTCAAATACAAACAATTAAGTAATAATTCTTTGCAATAATTATACAAAATGGGTTAATTACATGGGATAAATGATGCTATAAAATAGATATTATTTGATGTCATCAAATATCCCCCCACTTGAATCCTACTTGTCCTCAAGTAGCCTTTAGAAGTTTATAAAAATGTATCCCTAAGGATTTTCCGTCTAAGCATTTATTTGATCTATTACAAGTACACAACCAAACACCTCATGAAATAGGAAGATGAAAACACTCAAATCACTCAACTAATCTATGTGGTAACATGTAACTAAATTGCTTAATTTCTCGGTCATGACGAGTATTCTATCATAGGCTTGACATAGATACACATCTCCACCATTAGAGCTAAGGAGTAAGAAGTTTATAAAGGTAAAATGGGTTTTTATTATAAGGCTTAGAGTTGATCATTCTACAATCTTTCACCAAAAGTACCACACCAACAAGGTAGCTGAAGTACACATACATTGTCCATAAACAACGGAATAGACATTGTTTCGATCACATCCTCTATTCAGTTTAACCAAGGTTAGATTCATAATGATATAGGGTAGGGATCTTCTAACTTTCGCCAATAGTAATAAACCAACAAGGCAGCTGAGACATGCATACATGGCTGTAACGACGGAATAGACATGGATGCTCGTACACATCCTCATTCGCGTAAAACCCATGGTTAATGATTAGAAAAGGGAATTAAATTGTTGTTAAATAAAAATTACGAAACATAAATAGACAATGTCCAAGATAAAAGTGCTATACACTTTTCCTAACCGTTACCATGATTAAGACATAACTATTTACACACGTCTTGATCATTGATAAAAAATAACAACCTGAGTTGGCGTTCCCGTAACAGTCAACTTCCCAATCATTCCATACTTTACATACTTTTACAATACAAGTGGCGATATGCGATATCTATCACTTTATACAATACTCTACATCATTGAATTATAAGACGTATCAACTAATAATCGATCCTTCATATAATTCCTTCGGTCTAAGCTTTTGCGAAACGATTATCTTCAAACTTTCCTTATCTTATTTGTTGCGATTTTTCTATTTTTTCGATTTTTTTTAGACAAGTTTATACTACGAAACTCGATGTAATTTCACCATCTTCACGATCATAATAACTTCCGGGTAATTCCTTCGGTAATTCTTCATTCTTCGGACGTACCAATAATTGTGTTGGTAGTAAAAATACATGAGTTTTGACTACTTTATACATTCCCATTTGCAACGTGCAAATTTCTTCCCAACCATACCAAAGATAGAAAATTAACAATAGAATCGGGAAATATATACTTTACACTTTAAGCAACTAGCAATTGATAAATGGACTTAATCTAACAGGGTATGCTAAGGTGTAAAGGTATAACGAAACAAACAGTTGGTGTAATTCCTAAAGGATTGGCTCTATTAGTTTTTCTAGGGGTATCTTACTCTTATAATGAGAGTAAACAAAGGGTTTATAAGGTGATTTAACTAACCAGTGTAGATAGTTAATAAAATAACATATAAAGGTTTTTTTAGGTGTAATCCTAAAAATTTACCAATTTAAACAAGTTACTCCATCTAAATCCATAGTACTCATTATTGTTGTCTCGAATAGATATACCAAGCAAGTTCTAAAGTCTACAACATCACCGGCACACTCATATTTTGGTGGAATTTGGGTAAACATTTAGAAACGGATAATATTAAATCCTCTTAATATCTAATAAGGGTTATTGTGTGTGGGTTATGTATCAAGTAATTTCACAAAAGTATGCTTGAAATTTTTTTAAATTTGAGCATAATTTAAGCATTTTAGTGTGAAAAATAGGACAAGTATCATTCTAATTCCCATCCCCCCACTTGAATTATACAACGTCCTCGTTGTATAGATAAAACATTAAAAACTGGAATTTAAAAGAATTAGAATGAGAAACTCCCCTGATATTTTGCTCGGTAGATTCTCCAAGTTGAGTTTATGAGCAAGGATGTGTTGAACAGCCGTCTTGAAGTTTCAAGACTCCAACACTTCAAAATTTCTAGATCGTAGATTCTCCACCAACATTGTCGATTTCTTTTCTTTCAGCGAGGTCCTGTGTAAATTATAGGAAAAACATGCAAAATCCTATCTCGGGTATCTACGGTTAATTTAAACTAAATTAAATAAACTGTACAGGAAACCAATACGCCGTATCCATAAACTAGAATACGCCGTAT
>BQNB010004869.1:0-7500 GCA_026074375.1 Tanacetum coccineum
TAGACGTCAAACGTTATCGTTAAGCTAGAATCTCGACCTAAGCTCATTAAGACTCTACTTGAACCTTTCATACACGTTATTTGAATTGTTTACGCGACAAGAAAAGTTATGCAATCACGCTCATTTAATCAAGGGAAACTATTCGAATCAAATTTCACCAACATATAACTCCTATAAAATAAAAGTAATTAAGTCAAAAAAAACTCATGCACGCCCCTACAATTTAGTATATGTCGACTGATGGTTATCAAAACATACACGTTTTCTTTGTTTTTAAATTTAGAAAATATACAAGTAAACCCCTGATATGGGACAAGTGAACCAACGATGTCTTAGCTAAGGAGGTTTTTGTTTGCTTTGAGTTGTGATCTTACTAAGTGATTAACATATTAGCCCAAAAGGCCCATGTGTAAAGCTTAGTCGGATTTCAACTATCTAAATATGTGGATTTAATGGTTTAAATTAATTTGAGCACACACACTTAAATATATGATTTATGTCGGGAAGAGAAATTCACAAGTTGTAATTATAAGTAGTCTTAGCATCTTAGTTTGTAATTAGCGGTGATCTTATTTTTAAGCTTAGTATGGGAAAAGTGAAAAATCGGGAATGATGAAGTTATCTTTTAGACACTTAATTGTGCTTTTTGTTCTATGATCCTTAAAGTTACCAATGAGGTAATGAAAACAATACATTATGTCAATACAATTAAAGTTGTAGTTAGATAATATATCAAGAAAAATCATAAAAAGAGAAAAAATCTTTGAAAATGGGAAATCGGGTGTTTTATAACTTGTGACTTAGAAATCTTTCCCCACAAAGACTTTACTACTTCTTAAAGGATTAGTTTGGGGAAATTTCTTAGTATTTGGTTATAAGGCATGTAATATTGCGTGAGGACACACAATCGTTTAGTTTGGGGAATTTTGATATGTGTGAAATACACATATCCGTTTATACCTAAAATAGCCCAATTAAGCCCAAAACAGATTAAAAATGGCAAAGATATACTTGTTTTTGTGTTTTGTGTGTGCAGGTACGGATATATCAAAAAAATCACAAGAAAACAGTCAAAAACGGGCAAACACGGACACGAGAAACGGAAGAGCACAAGAGAAGCCAAAGATTCAAAGCCAAAGCCAGAAAAAGTCAAGTCTCAATCAAAGAAAGTCAAACCCTGGTCAAACAAAGTCAACCATAAAAAGACAAAAACCCAAAATTACCATTTAAGTCCCCTAAGTTCCAAAAATTACACAAATAGTCCCTTAAACCTTAAATGGGCCTTAAACCCTTAAAATCCCTACCCGGATACAAAGCCCATAACCAAAAGCCCAATACCCTAGCCCATTTACCTTTTATTAAACCACAGGGACTTAAGTTGCCATTTCTGAAAGTTGTTTTACACTACAACTTTAAATAATCAACCACAAGGACTGAAAGTGCAAATACACCAAACCTTCCACCAGATTTACCCAAATTCAGTTTAAAAAAGGGCGCCAAAGATTGAGTTACTATTCATCGTCTTCCCATTTTCACCCCTCAGTCAAAACGATATGGCAAATCAAAATTGAAGGGTACGGAAGACAATTCAAGGGCTCACTTACACAATGGCAGGGACAAATGAGTAATCTCAAAGCATCTCATTAATCAACCCAAGCTAGAATGCCATGTTGGCAGGCAAGGAAGCACAAGAGAAGCTGGGTTTTGCACTAATTGCTCTCACAAAAGAAGCACATATGTCTCTATCACGGATTGCCAAGCTGGCAATCCGTGTGAGTTCAATTGTGATCCAAGGGCCATTATCAATCCTCCAATCATTAAGAGAATGTACGGACATGATTTAGAAGAGCGTGTTGAGCAAGCAAAGGGCTAGAATCTTCTTCAGTGGCTATAAATACTCATATCACACACACACTAGATGTAAGTAGTAGTAGCTTTTAGTTTAGCTTAAATTTCGTTTTTTTAGCTTAATGTAATTTTTCTTAAATGATTTGTAATTTCCTTTTCAAGTAATGTAATCAAAGTTTTTAAGTGAATGAAATTCAGTGTTTACATTTGTCATAAGCTCTCTCTTTTTCACCTATAAGTTTTCATTTTTCCTCAATTGTTAAGCTAAATGCTCATAAGCTCCTATAAGCTCTTACCAGCTCTCATGAGTCTATAAGCTCATGATTTGAGCTTAACTTGGTCTTAATCTCACTTAATATCTAAAACCAGTTAATTACCCTAACTATTGGACTATTGAGCTTTTGGAAAGGGGAGCTAAACATGGATGAGCTCCCATGGACTTATACTAGCTTATCCATTTGGATAAGCTAGAGCTGTTGAATAAGCTCTAAGAGCATTTTAAGCCTTGTTTAGCTAGGCTCATTGTAAGTCTTCTTTAATTTTAAGTTTTAGCTTAAATATTTGCTTAATAGTGTAGATTAGTTTACCTTTATTCTAGCTTATTAAGTGTGTTTTATTATCTGTTTTTGCTTATTATATCATAAATCTTAGAGTTCTAATTTCTGTCATAAAAAGCTTAAAAATCCAAAAATAAGTAGTTTATAGTGTAGATCTTAGAACTTAGCTTATTCAGTTGTTGATTTATGTTTATTAAGTTTAATATAAGCTGTTTAAGATCTGGTAATAAGGTTTTGATAATTAGATCTTAGATTCTAATGTTTTATAAAATCTGTCAAATCCTATAAGGGGTGTTTGGATTAATGCAAATTGACTCTCAAAAGTCAAAGTGACTTAGTGATTTCTTTTTGGTTAGTTGAATCAGCATATTTGATTAGGTTTTGAGTTATTTTGAATCATTAGTTTAAGCTTATAATCATTTTGAGGCTTAATATTTTCATCTCAGCACTAGGGGACTTTTTCCCTTTGTCTTTACTTGTGCAAATTTGAACCAATCCATACAAGGCTTGGTTATTACTTGTTTTGTGTTTTTGCACACTCAATAAGAGTGTTAAATGCAGGTTTAACCTCATTAGGTGCCTGCCTTTGAGCTTGGCTTTGCCATTTGCATCAGCAGTGGTAACTTACCACTGCTGTCATTATAAGATTTCATTTTAGCTAGGAAACTTAGGTTTAGGTTTCAAAATTCAGTTTGCTCTTAGTTTAGATATAGCTTTAGATAGATTAAGCTTTAGTTTCCAATTTATAGCTCATCTCCTTAGGTGCATTTAGTTTTAAAAGTCATTAAAAAGCCAAAAAGACCAAAAACAGTAGGAATAGAATTTAGCCCTCTAATTTTAGAATTTAAAGTTGTAGTATCTGATTTTCTTGTTTGAATTTATAGCTTATAGTTAGGTTAATTAGTTTTCTTAAGCTCATATTATGTCCTGGCTTATTGAGCATTTGAGTTTTTCTTAATTTTGAGCTTTTTAAGTTTGTTCTTGAGTTAGCTGTTTTGATCCTCAAATTCAGTTGGTGTTAAGTGTTTTCAGTTAAGCTAGCTTGTTTGAACTAGCTTATGCACATCATAAGCTACCTAGAACAACTTTTGGTTTTTAATTTGAGCTTAAAATAAGAAGTGTGCAAGGGTTTAAGTGAAATTAAGCATTTTTGAGCCCAAAAGCTTACTTTCTGTAAGCAGACATTCATAAGCTTTTTTTAAGCTTATCTTTGACTTTGAGCTTATTGTCCCTTTATTAAAAGTGCTTAAAAAAGTTCATTTTACAGCTTTGTACTCTTGATTTTCAAAAATAAAAAATTGCAAAAATTGGGGTTTGCCAGACTTGAACCCACGACCTCAATGATAAATGCCCAATGCCTTAACCATTTGCTTCAATAGCTCATCCATTCACCTTTCCCCACATTTAATACTTGTAGTCATTTCCCTTTTAGCTTTTTATTATAAGCCGTAGCCTTTAAAGCTTATTGTAGGACTTATTTGAGTTGATTTTCTATTGTTCTTATTTTTCTTAGATTTCTGCTAGTGCCTTAGATTTTTCCTGAATTTTTCATATTTTTCCTTTTACTTTATTATTTTCTAGGAATTTCCGTAGGTTTTAATTTTAGAAAATTCATAAAAAATAGAAAAAAGTTTCAGAAAATTACAAAAAAAATAGTTTTTAGTTTTATAAAAAATAATTTTAGGTTTACATTCAGTAAAATCATTTTTACACCTTTTAGATTTTAATTTTTATTTTTAAGCTTTTATTTTTAATTTTAAAAATAGGATTTTAATTTTAAAAATAGTTAAAAATAGTTTTCTAAGTTTTTATGTTATTTTAGACTTTTCTAAGTTTAAAAATCATTTTTCTTAATTTTTAGGACTTAATTTGCTATTTTTTAGGATTTAATTAGATTAAATTAGTTTTTAATTCATAATAAATTCAAAAATAATCAAAAAAATATTTTCCTTTTTCCTAAAATTTTCTTTTGTCCTATTTTAGGTTTAGAAATTTAGTTTGCATTTTTAGGAGTTAAATTTAGTATATTTTCTTAATTGTCGCGTTTTATTTGTTTCTCGTTAATTGCTTAAGTGTTTAATTGCTTTTAATTGTTCATTTTAATTGTTGCTTTATTTAGTAGTTATAGATAATCAAAAATATCTTTTCTCTCATTCAAATCATAATGCGAGCTAAAACGTGGTTTCAATTTCACAAGTCGTTGGGGAAACGACCCGGTGATCATTCTTCCCGGTTAAATATACGTATTATATATTATATATATATCTTTTAGAGTGAGCTTTTCTTAAGGGAGACTTTAGGAAAGTTCTTAATTGCTCTTTAGAAATATTATATTATATATTTTTGCGTGTATAAAACTACCTATCAAGTTTTTGGCGCCGTTGTCGGGGACTTGTGTTAAAGATTCCGTTGTTTACGTTTGTTAAGTTTGGTTTGAAGATCCTTTCGTCCTCGAAAGTTTCATTTTTGTTAAATATTTCAAAAATCCAAAAAAAAGGTAAAAAATATTTTTCTTTTCTTTTTACTATAGTTATCATAAAAAAAATCAAAAAAAAAATTGTCCTAAAAAAATATACACAAAGTTGGTAAACGAACACCAACATATAATACCTTCAATTGAGGTATTATCATAAATAAGTTCCGGTGAACTTGAAAAGTTCCCAAATCGAACCAAAGATTTTAAAACTTGCCATTTGTGTCACTTACGAGGTACGACTCATCTTAAAAAGCAATTTTTAAGAGTTACCGTGAAGTAAGTTGATTATTTGGTTTTAAGTTGTCTTCCGTGTATCCGTTTAAGCAATTTTTTGTGTTTTGTGTGTGCATGTACGGATAAGACAAAAATCACAAGAAAACTGCCAAAAATGGGCAAACACGGACACAAGAAACGGAAGAGCACAAGAGAAGGCAAAAATTCAAAGCCAAAGCCAGAAAAAGTCAAGTCTCAGTCAAAGAAAGTCAAACCCTGGTCAAATAAAGTCAACCATAAAAAGACAAAAACCCAAAATTACCATTTATATCCTAGTATAGTTTTAAACTTGCAATAACTTGACTTTCTAGCAAATTATTCAAAGATTTAGATTAATTTTGAAACTTCTCTAATGTTAGTTTTAACTCATCTCTCTTTTTTCTGCTTTTTCCAATTTCTTTTTGTTTTCAACTAAAGCAGTGTCTCTTAGTTTGTCTTCAAGTTTTAAAACATTAATGCTTTCTTCAAACACAACCTAATTTTTCTTATAGTGAGCTAGTCTAGCTTCTACTGATTCTAAACCTGCTTTATAAGATACTAAATTAAATTGAGAATTTTTGTAATCTGAAGACAAACTATCATATTGTTCTTTGAGAGTAGCATAAGCTTTTACACATGATTTAGAACAAGAATCTACCTTAGAATCTGAACTGGAGGAACTTCCTGAAGATGTATGTGCCATCAATGAAAAGTTGGTAGGATGCTCTTCTTCAGCTTGGTAGCTCCAATCGTACCCTCCAATTCCATCTTGAGCAACCAAGGCATTTTTAGTGGGATTTTCCACTATCACATTTCTTCTATTATTCTCTCTTCCTCAGTTTTCCTGATTTCTAGGAAATCTACATTCTCTTGCAAAGTGACCATATTTATGATAATTGTAGCACTCCACTTTAGACCTATCAAATCCAACTCTTTGACCATTTACATCCAGCTTCCTGCCTGTCCTCTTGATGAATCTCATAGCTCTAATTGTCAGCATGGCCATCTCCCATTGTAAATCCATTTCTTCTACATCATCAGGATCAATTTGTTCTAGATCTTCTTGTGCAAGTTGAGGAGAATTGGGCTGACTAGCTAGGAAAACACAGATCACAGCATCACTAAGGTTATCTCCAGATGCAGGATTACTTTGAGTATGAGCAACACTAACTTCATAAGCAGTGTTATCTGCTCCATTTGTGCTGATATTGCTATTAGTGCCGTTGGAGGACACAAAAGCCATATTTTGTGGATTTTGACTTATACTTGATGAACCTGAGATTTCAGGTTCATATATCTTCAAGTTGTTGTATAAGTCATCCAAACTGATGGTCTCTATTTCCTGTTTGTTTCTCCAGATCAAAGCATGAGTCTTCCATTCAGATGGAAGACTTCTTGATAGTTTTAAGTTTCATAGTGCTCTTTGTGTAATAACTTCGCCTTGAATCTCAACCTGATGATAATTTTTTGCAACCTATCAAAAGTTTGATCCATTGTCTCTGAACTTGATCCTGCAAAGTTCTCATATTGTTGCTTGAGTAGAGTTCTCTAAACTTTCTTGGATTCCTTGTTTTTCGATAGGTATGTTTGGGGGTGCTCCATACCTTTCTCAATGGCTTTTTCCCATGAGCAATTTTGCACATTAATGAATGGAACTTCAAGTTGATCCTATTTGGGAGTGCCTTCAACAGAGTTCCTCTAGCGTTTCATCTCATATCCTCTTGCCCGTGCTTTTTCTTCTGCCAGTAGTAAGTTCATATTTCCTTCCTCGTTTCTCCAACAGTTCCTTATTCACTTTTGTTACCATTTTTTAATTACTTATCCCCAGAGGTAGTAATCAGTCATGAGAAAGTATTGTTCAATCATCATTAAACCAGAAATCATAATGCCCTGGGTTGAGGATAGGGAGTTTTTGCAGTGTCTAGAGTTGTAGAAGGTAGTTTTTCCCTGCCTTCCATGTTTAATCACTAAGATTAAGCTTGTATGTGTGTTTTTGGTTTCTTCTTATTCAAAGCTTCACAACAAGCTCTGATGCCACTTGTTGATCCCAATGAATAGATCTTTAACTCCTTAGCTTGATGTAAGGTTTAGTATCATTGGATAAATCCAAAGGTACCAAGAATAAAGTTTTTCTTTTTTTTCTTTGAAGTGTAATGATATAAAACTATGCGGAATCTAGTTTATACCACTAAGAAGAATAACAGTAATGAATGTTTAACACACAGAAATATTACCAAAACAATAAGCTCCAATATATTAATACGAACACTCTTTGACAGTGTTAAGGTTTACAACCTTGAAGCTATGAAAAACTATGAAAGACTGATGTAGATGTGATCTATGCCTTAGGGTTCCTTTTATACACCA
>BQNB010004869.1:12500-53306 GCA_026074375.1 Tanacetum coccineum
ATCCTAACTAACATCCGTTGCCAACCTACTATATATCGAACACTCAACAATGCTACTCAGTTTTATGATATACAAAATACAAACCCATCACCACCAACCAATGGCTCTCTACGACCCCTTTCCTGCTTTAAAGCAGCAATACAACCTCTCATCTCCTAAAGCTCACGCTGCATAGCAGCTTGCTGCACTAACATGTCTTGAATCAATCTATGGTCATCATACCTATCCCGTGACATATATGCCAATCGAGTATCAACATGCCCTGCCCACACAACCAATGCCAGCACGGGCCTCCACAAAGCTCCAAACGGCATGGCAGTCCTCTCCTGCTCGCGATCTAAACTCCTAAATCTGTACCTCTGCGAGAAGATCTCGTCTCTAACCACTCCTGACCTAGTGTAAAGCTCTCTCACATCCCTATCAATATCTATAAACAGAGTAGGTGGTAGCGTGTCCAAACGCTGGGTGTGATCATGGAGTATACTCCCATGAAGCTCTAACTGCACCCTACCTCTATAAACTGATCCTCATCTACCGATATGGTGGCTGTCGGGGTAGCTACTGGCGAAGCTATGGGTGATGGAACTACATGGGATGACGGTGAAACATGTAAGGAACTAGACGACCACTTAGGAAATAGCGGTGTCTGAACAGGTGCAACTGGTGGATAACTCAGAATATCGGTGTAGACTCTATCATCCTCAGGATCTACCCATGTAGTGAGTGAGGGCTTCCTAAGTGCCGATACTCTCTCTGGTCTCTCAGGCTCTGGTACAGATCTAGAACCCTGACCTACCTCGAACGTACTGTGTACCTGATCCTCCTCTACTACTAACTCTCGGTGTCTCAATGCCCTATAACTAAGTCCTAAAGGCTCGCTCGTGGCTGTCTCCACAACCAGAGCTGTCTGCTGCTGACCCTCAGGTACAACCTCCTCCTCCTCCTCTAAACCAAGTCCATTACTATCTACACTACAACACTCGTCATCTAAATCATGACCCTCATCATCTGAACCATGACCCTCATCATCCTCCCCATCATCATCAGTATCCTCATCTCCTAACTTGTCCCCCTTACTATCAGTATCTAATATGAGCTCAGACGTACCCCGATATCTCTTTCGTACTAGAAGAGCAGGAGACGATGATGATGATGGTATCTCGTAAGAGGATCTATACCTCTTACCAAAACCTGAATCTAACAAAGCCATCGCCTCTGTCACTCTAGCTAAATGACCAGGGGACATGGCGGGCTGGACATGCACGGTCATACGCGCTGTCCTACGGTGAAATGAAGCACGGGTAGGTGTAGGGGTAGGTGAAACACGAGTAAGTGGATGATCTGGTGATAGTGGTGCGGTGGAATCTGACGAAGCAGATGAATGGGATGAATTAGTCCTAGCACCTAATGGCTAAAAAACCACAAACTTCTCACCCATAAGGGGTATCTAGAACCTAACGATTGCAACTCCTCTGCCTCCTCTGGATCTGACTCAATATCGACTAACTGTATAACACCTCATGTTTTAGGTCATTGTAGACAATTATTTATTCACAATTATTTTTAGGTTTTAACAACCGCGTTTGCTCTTAAATCGTAATCGTTAAGCTAAATCGCGTAAACTAAAAATGATCATTCAATGTAAATGGGCATTAAACGATTAAAAGTTTACATCAAGCAAGTGTTAAATGATTATTATGAGGATAATTATCAACTTTGTTCATCTTATTTTTATTGGTTACGTAAAATGCTTACGTTTCACGATAAAATGCGTTTTGGCATTCCCGGAAGCACTAAAACCTAACTACGCTTAAACAAATACCCACGATTATACCCAATACACAAAATAATCAATATAACATCACATATATGTGTATATGGCCGGATTTCAAGTGATAGGACCAAGTAATATCTTGTTTGCATGACTACTCTTCATAATATCTAGATATTATGAATACATGAACAAAGCCTACAAACCTTCACATGCACTTGACCAATTTCCCTAGGAACCTTCCTTGAGGCCTTCTTTGAGTCCTTGGTCAAGTATATAATGCCTAAGCTAGCAAGTAAACATACATCTTCCATTTTCCAAAGTGTAAACAAGAAAAATCTCCCCCTTTCTCTCTTACAATAGCCACGGCTCAAAACTCATAACATACACAATCCATAGCTTGATTTTATTTCACCATATTAGTGTTTATACATCATACTTAAGGTATTCTAAGAAGAATTGAAGGGTTGGTTAAGCTTTGAAGAGCTTTTAACAAGATATTGCAAGATAGGGTTTTGGTTAGAAATTAGGGTTTTTTCACTCACCACCCCATTCCATTCAACAACCCACCCCTCAAATTCCCACACAAATCCCCATTCCAACCTTATATTTTCAAGCCAGGTCTTTAATCACAAGGGTGTGATTGTTATTCTTTTCTCTACTCTCACAAGGTTATTTAAAAGCTTAATCATTTCATAACTAAGATTTTATGTGTTCATATGCTCTATTTAGCTAAATCACCATCTAAGATACTTTTGAATATGTAAAATGAATTTTTACATATGATTAATGTTTTGTGAACTTATTTACATGTTATATGGATGGTAATATCATAATATAAAAATGTATAAGTGTTTTAACATGATGCTTAAGAGTAAACATATATATGAACAAATTAGGGTTTCTAAAAGTTTTCTTATTAAGTTAGATGTGAAAGTATTGCAAGGACTTGTGCTCTTGATACTATGGACTCTCTTGGACAAAACATGACCTAATGGACCTAATATATGTAAGACATAAGATATTAAGGGTTCTAATGGGTTTGTAACAAAGTGGTAAAGCTAAAAAGTCCTAAAAACAAGTTTTAAACACATTTTGGAAAAAATATCTTAAGGGGCTGTTTGTAATTCGAAATTTACATATATGTTTTATGATTTTATAAAATACTACATGTCACAAGGATCGAGGGGTCATAAAGAACTCGAAAAACCGATTAATAACGAAGAAGATACGCCATTTACAAGTTTACGATAGTTAATACTTTTATAAAACAATTTTTATAAAAGGTACTATTCATTACAGAAACTTATACTTTATAAACATCAATAATATGATAAAACTTTCAATTACGAGAACGTGTTCGAAAGAATCACTAAAAACGGAGCTATAACGAATAAGATACGACTAAAACGGGTTTTACGTTAATTAAAAGTATAAAAACGATTATATAGCTGTTATGAACAGTAAAAACACTATTCATCACAGAATCTCAAAAACCTAAAAATGTGATTTTATGATCACTCGTCTTAATACAAAAGCGTGGGCGTAAGAAACACGAGAAACGGGCTTAAAACGACAAAGTTATGTCATTTTTACTAAAGGTGTAATTATAAACGTTTTTACTTTATAATTACGATTTCACTTAAACAAATAGATGGTGATATAGCTATATAGATTATATATGTTATTAGTTATCGAGGTGCTATATTACTAGGGAATTTCATAATGAGGCTTCTTCGGATGGCGTATTGACGAGTTGTTGGATTTACGATTTAAAGTGTCCTAACTCCTCGTACGTCATGTCATGACCTCTTAAATTATGATAGCCCGAACGATAGTACGATGATAACTATATAGGATTATATACAGTTGTTGTTAGACAACGTACTTGAATACTGATTCGACCTATATTAACTAGGTTGCATTCGAGCGTTAGCGTGACGCGTTTTTACTTGGGATATTTTGTTATCAGTTTACTCACTCAAGGTGAGTTCATAGCCCCATGTTTTACAATTATTAAATTACAAGTTTTTGGGGTGAGAAACATATGCATGTTTTACAAATTGGACGCAAGTGTACATTTTATCATGATTACGTTTTGCCTAAGTAGCGATAACCCACTATGCCCATGAATCATGAACTGTCAATTACTGGAATGTGAGCGCGAATGATTATAGATAGATCTATTTGGGATTGACCTCCCCGTTCGGGTGACTAGCTATCACTGGAAACGAACGTATATCATGTCGGATACTGGATGTTACGGGTTGAACATCATCACGGGCAATGTAGGCAATATTTATATATTGTATTCAATTATGTCGAGCTTCGGTGTCATGAGCTTAGGTAAACGTAATTACATTTTGTGATGTCTGCATCTGTTGCATTATCACTGGGAAAGTCTTGCGGTCCTGCATATACATTTACATAAACCTATGAAATTCACCAACTTTATGTTGACGTTTTTAAATGCAATGTTTTTCAGGTCATTAAGCACGAGGTGCGAAGGATACATTGGTGGTTATATTATGAAGTCATGCATTAAAGATTTAGTCGCATTACATTTTGTGTATCTGTTATGGGCTGGAAATCTTTGTAATAATAACAAATAAAGCTTCAGGCTTTTGTAACACATATTTTATTAAATCCAATGTATCAGTTTTAAACGACTTTTTGGTCGTTCTTATATTATCTTGTGTTGTTGATCTGAGAAGTAACACGCCCCGGACCCTTATTCCGCTGTGACCCTATTTGGGGGTGTTACATCACAAGTATATTTAATCAATTTCAATCATTTTTGTTCAGAAAACAAAATTTATTTTCCCAAACTAAACTCTATGTACATCAGCATATAATCTAATGCATCTAAGTTCACAATCAACAACATCACAAGCATAGTTTCCAGATGGAGAAGGCGGTGATCGTCCTTGAAACGTTTTAACCATGATTTTCTATGATGATCGGAACTGTGATTGTGTCAGTGTGTGTGTTTTTGATCGGAATGTTTAATTAGATCGGAAAGTTTGCTAGGGTTTTGTGTGTGTGTTTTTTTTATCAGAAATTTTTTTGTTTAATTTGGGGAAAAGTTTAGGCGTCGATGTATTTTTATTAAAGTTTCATAAATAACCCTGAAGTTTCTCGTTTTTTCAATATTTTCTCCGCGTTTTTTTTATTTTTTGAGAATTTGGGTAGATTTGATCCAAGGGCTAGGATTTCATCTTATCTATTTTATTATAAAATCTTTTTTATTATAACCCCACCCTATATTATATATATATATTTCTTTTCAGTACCAATCTTAGTGCGAGAACTGACAGAACCATCAAAAACATGCATGCACGCCTTCAATAATTGTATTTTTGCACATATGTTCTAAAAACAAAATATATGTTTTAAAAAAACATAGTTGTTGTAAAGAATTTGATAAGAAATTGGAAATACAAAATTTTTCTTTGAAGGTGTGCATGTATGTTCTTATAAGGCGTGCAACAATAATATTGCGGTCGTGTGTAAGGTTTTTGTGAAAGAAGAGGAAGAGTTCATGATGATACTGAAGAACATAAGTGGATTCTTACGATTATTGATGATTTTCATGTATTTTTTTTTTTTTTTAAAAGGCGTGCATGTATGTTTTTGGTGATTCTGTCAGTTCTCGCATTAAGAATGGTTCTGAAAAGAAAGTCCCCATATATATATGTTTTGTAGAGTGAGGATTAAATAAGAAGAATTGTTAAAATAAAAAGGATAAACGGATAAAAGGTAACTATAACCAAACATCCAAAGGTAATAAGATGTGCATCTCTTCTTGAAAATTAAGTGTATGACTACCAAATCGTAGTCCATAGAAAACTTAGGAGCATGTGTTATTCATCATTCCTAACTCTAAAACCCAAAGCCGCCATGCACTCACCCGAGTATCCATCCGTTGTAGCTCCTATACGACCATTCAGATTATTTCCTATAATAAGTTGTTGATCCACTGGAACCCCCTCAAAAGCTTATCTAGCGAGCCCATCTATTGACTCTATATCTAACTTGTCATTTTTATTGTTTCGTGTAATTTTTTTTTAAAACATAAACCTTTCAAATTTTGACTTGGTTGTGTATTATGTGACCTTCATAATAGAATTTAAAAAGTTTGTATTACTCCATCCGTCTCAAATTTATAGTTTATGTTTCCTTTTTGGGATATCCTAATTTATTTGTCCATTATTAAAAATAGCTAGTGAAGTTTAATCAAGTTTTACTATATTACCCTTGCTTGAAAATTATTATTACAAAATTAAAAAAAAAGACTTTAATTAATTAGCTAAGAGTAAAATTGTCATTCTACTAAAAAGTAACAAAAAACAATATTAAATGCACTTTTCTTAAACTGATTGTTGTTTGTCGAGGAACGATAATTTTGAGACAGAGCGAGTAAAAAAACCACACGAAACAATATGAAAAAGACAACCCAGTAACCGAAACGACATTAACGAAAGTATAAGCTAGGGGTGAGAAAAAAACCAAAAAACCGAAACCAAATCGAACCGAAAACAACTGAACCGAACCGAAAACAACCGAACCGAGTTTGCCAAAACCGAACTGAACCGAATTACAAATTCGGCTTTCGGGTTGGATATGGGTTTCACAATTTAAAACGAAAATCGAATTTATAAAGATATAAATATTATATATATATATATCATTAAATTTTATCATAATATAAAAAAACATTTTTGATGCTTGAAATATTTTTTTTTCTAAATATTTATGTAATTATTATTATTTTTAAAACAAATTGTATATTTGGGTTATACGGATCAAACCGAAAACCAAATTTTTCGAGTTGACCAAATTTTTTTTATCTGAACCGACCAACACCCCTAATTATAAGCTTACTACTCGCCCCAAAATTGTCAAACCATTGGCGCATTAAACGAAAGATCCAGCCACATTGGACTTTCCAACACTTGCACATGCTATATGTGATATTGTGTAAAAGGTAAGATAATGTAACATTCAATACCATTTTTCACGGGTTATGGGTCTCAATACCGTTGCATGATGTATGGGGGAGGTTGAGACGTAGACAGCCATACCCCTACATAAGGTAAAGAGGCTGCTTCCGGTTCTACCAAATCTAGAAAATGACCTCTGGCCTTGCAAGGAATGAGGATCGAACCCTTGACCTCTGTCTTCAGAGGCAAGAGTGATAACCACCTCATCCAACCTTGCTATGTTATATGTGATATTGTGTGATACTTTCAAATTTGTTTTTAATACGGTTCTTCATATTCTCTTTTAGCGTTACTTGATTTCGTTATATCGTGCGATACTTTCAAATTTGTTTTGTCATCCTTATCCTACGATCCCTTTTACGAAAATATGATTATTGAAAAAACTTTTCGAAATATTCTTGCATTTGAGCGTTTTTTATTTCTTTGACTTAGAACTTGATAAATCTCAAATTTATCACTCCTTTAGAACGATAACTCGAGAGATCAATACTTGCCAAGATACTTTCGTATTTAGGTTTGTATAATCTTTCCAATTTTATAAATAATTTTTGGTGATATAAAACGACATATCACCAAAAATCATTAGATAAATTACACGTTGCGTCCCTATGGTTTATATCAAATAACACTTTTAGTCCATATTCGATTTTACGTACACCAATCATCCCTATTTTGTCAAACATGTTTCATTGATAGTCCCTATTAGGGAAAATAGGGACTATCCGTGTAACACATTTCAAACAAATTTATTACACAGTTGGTCCCTATTTTGACAAAATAAATGATATGATTTACTAGTAAAGAAAACGTAGTGGAGTGAGTTGTTGTGTAACAAAAAGAAATGACGGCAGGGGCGGACCTAGGATTTTCACCAAGGTGTTGCACAATTTATTTTTGTAAGTACCAAATTTTTATCCAAACACTATATAAATAGTAAAAATGACACATTAGTCAACAAAGTACATTGTCTCTTTACTATATCTTTTCATAGTTCCTATAAGAAACGTTTTAAATAAAAATAAGCAAATAATCACACAATTAATGTAGAGAAACAGTTACACTTTTATTAAAAAATCCAAATTATAATAAATATAATTAATAGTAAATGAATAACATAAACGATAATTAAATAAAACAATAAAATAACAAAAAGACTTACTAGATCGCCAAGAAAGAAACACTAAAGAGTCGAAGCACGTGTTTGACACGCTTAACATTAAAGAGCCGAGGCACATGTTTGACACGCTTCCCTTAAAACAGACCCTTCATCTGTTTCCTAAAGTACAACAGCTGAAACAATAAGTTGTACTGCCAGACTTAACAAACTGCCTGAAATATCACATTTGAAGTACTCCTTATGTTGGAAATCAATAATACCTATTGATTTGATGTGTGTTAAACCTATAGAATTATGACCTTATTTATACACAATAGAGTGCTCCCAAGTTTACCCATCCCACCGATGTGGGATAGAAAATAAACGTAAAATTCCTCTTTAGGCTTGGTACGAATGCCTAACTTTGAGACGCAATATCTCATTCACATCAAATCCATTTTTGACACATAAAAGTTCATTGCGAAGCTCTCTAGAAAAATAATAAAAATACTTTTTAATAGCTACCTTTTATGTTAGAATGAATGAATGATACTTGTTGTCTTGATGTGTAGAATATGTAGGAGTTTCTTTCTTGGACGAATGGAGGAATAGAGTAGATGAATGAATGAATGAATGATAATTGTGTTGTGCAATAATACTATTAGATGATTATATCTAACTAATTTGGGTTTATTCGGCTTTTTATATCTTTACAATTATATTTTGGCTAGATAAAAGGTGCACCATAAAAAATTATTACATTAACTAGTCTTTCTCCATAAAAAGCGAAAGTAGCGAAATTTTTTTAGGGGGGGGGGGGTTTGCACATATCAAGAAACGACAATTTTTGAAAAAAATTACTCTTCGTAACCGAAAATAGGGTGTAGCCCGTGCCACACCCGGCACCAATGTGGGTCCGCCCATGAATGACGATACATAATTCAGTCTAGAGGTATCACATGCAGGTCATTGTGGCACCGATAGCATGGCACTACCGTAAGGGTGTGATGGCTCACGACGTCTCCCCTTCTATGTATTGTTTATTATGATAATGTGGAGAGCCTTTGGTTATTTGGGAGGCATATAAATGCACCCTAGCTTATAATTTGTTATGATATGTGTTGATCTAATTAAGTTGATTTGTTAGTCACCTATATGTGTTGTTCTTCTAGTGATTGATTAGGTTAACTTTAAGATTATGTTGGTATGTATGTTTTAGCAATATCTATTACGTGTGTATTAGCTTCATTTGTTATGTTATGACTATAAAGGAAACTTTTTATACGGTTCTTCACATTTGGAAAGACGTCGTCTAAACTAAACTAACGCCAAAAGGTCTAGTACAACACATGACTAAAATTAGATCTAAAGACATTGCTTCATTTATCATAAATCCTTAAGTCTCCCAAGTCCGTTCTTTCCTAGTAATATATATGTGTCTACTTGTTTCTTCTAACCAAATTCGACACAAAGTTATTAGTAATGATGACTTAGAAATGTGTTTTCAGAAAATAGAAAAAACGACCATTAAGGACTTTTTTTATAAAATACAAGTATACTATTTTGGGTGTTTGTTTAAGCTTATATGTGGCTTACGAGCTTATTTCTGTTTCGGCTTCTATTTCATAAGCCTCAACTTTTCGGCTTATTTTAAGACTTTGTGAGCTTATACAAGTTTATTATGATATGATAAATTCATATAAGCTCATAAGTCTCAAAATAAGCCGAAAATTGAAGCTTATGAAATTTAATCCGAAATTAAATAAGGTCGTAAGCCCACATATAAGCTCAAACAAGTAGTATACTTAACAAAATATACTATAACAAAAGCGAGTTAACGTTTGTGGGGCTAGAAGGTTCACTGATCACAAAAGTTTACAAACACATTTCTTGATCAGTAGGAAATAAATATGAAGGCTAACTGTCGCTGGTTCTAGAGTTGCTAAGTGATTACGATTGCGGAAATTCGTTATCATCCCAGGGAAGGCGAATGTTGTTGATGATGCTGCTGAGCAAGGAAGGACGAGAAGAACCACTAGGGTTCGGGGCCTTAGTGTATGACTATTGGCTTGGATCTTCATAAACAATTCTGAAACGCATCAGACTGAAGCACGGAAAGCCTGGAGGTTGAGGAACATCAAGAAGGAGGATGTTGGAGGTATATTGGTTTGAGAATTGAAAAGATCCGGGCGAAAACTTAGAACGGAAAAGTTGTAAAACCCGTACGGATGATTACTATGTTGCTTAAAGCAGGAGTTGGTTACTATGTTATGGCGACTTAAGGACTGTGATCTTGTCACGAGTCCCACAAGTCTAAATACTCTATTCACTCCGGGTTTGACAAGATGTACCAGGATATGAAAGAAAACTATATTGGTGCCCATTATGAAAGCTAATTCGCCACCTTGTTAGCAAGTGTCTGACATGTGCTTAAGGTCAAGGCTCCACACCGAAAATCAGAGAACCATCGGGTTTGTTAGTACATCCGAGATTCCTCAATGGAAGTGGACAACATCAAGATGGATTTTGTTCACGAAGCTTACTAAGTTGTTCACTGAGGATTATGACAATATTTGGTGTTGATCGTTGAAGACCTTTACAAAGTATGTCAATTTTTATGTCAATGAGGGAAACGGATTATGGATAAACTGGCAAGAATGTACCTAAAGGAGGTAGTCACGAAGCATGGAATACCTGTTTCAATTATCTGTGATCGTGACCCTCGGTTCGCATCAAATTTCTAGAGGTCACTTCAGAAGGCTTTGGGTACAAGTTTAGATTTGGAGTACTGAAAGAAACTGACCCTCTGGAGAAACTAGCGAGAATGTACCTAAAGGAAGTAGTAACAAGGCATGGAATACCGGTCTCGATTATTTGTGATCGTGACCCTAGGTTCGCATCAAATTTCTGGAGGTCACTTCAGAAAGCTTTGGGTACAAGTTTAGATATGAGTACGGCATATCATCCGCAAACTGACGGACAAAGCGAGAGAACCATTCAAATGTCGTTCGCCTGTTTGTTGGGCTGAGGTTGGAGAAGTTCAACTCACCGGTTGGGTTAAACATTTGCCATTGGTCGAGTTTTCATACAATAACAGTTATCATGCTAGCATTAAGGCTGCACCCTGAGGTTGGAGAAGTTCAACTCACCGGTCCAGAGATAGTACAAGAGACGACTGAGAAAATCATTCAAGTTAAGCAAAGGATGAAAGCCGCTCGTGATAGGCAAAAGAGCTACGCTGATTTGAAACGTAATCCGATGGAGTTTGAGGTTGGAGATAAAGTGATGCTCAAGGTTTCGCCTTGGAATGGAGACGTTGCATACAAGCTCGAGCTTCCTGAGGAGCTGAGCAGAGTTCATAATACATTTCACGTGTCCAACTTAAAGAAGTGTCATGCCGACGAACCCTTAGCCGTTCCGTTGGACGGACTTCATTTTGATGACAAGCTTCAGTTTGTCGAGGAACCTATAGAGATCACAGATCGTGGGAACGCGAAGGTTCGATGGAACTCCAAGAGAGGTCCTGAGTTTACGTGGGAACGCGAAGATCAATTCCGGAAGAAATACCCACATCTGTTCTCAAAGACCGGGCCGTCGTCAAGTGCTGCGTCTTAAGCCTTGAGGACAAGGCTCAGCTAACCGGGGGAGACTATAACACCCCGTGTTTTAGGACAATGTACGACATTAATAAAGTCACCATTTATTTTTAGTATTGTACGCGTTTGTTTTTAATGGAAATCGTTACGTTAAATCGCGTAAGCTAAAAATGATCATTCAATGTAAACGGGCATTAAACAATTAAATGTTTACATCAAGCAAGTGTTATATGATTATTATGAGGATAATTAATAACTTTGTTCATCTTATTTTTATTGGCTACGTAAAATGCTTACGTTTCGCGATAAAACGCGTTTCGGCATTCCCGGAAGCACCAAAACCTAACTACGCTTAAACGAATACCCACGATTATACCCAATACCCAAAATAATCAATATAACATCACATAGGAGCCTATGTGGCCGAAAGTTTCAAGATAGGACCAAGAGATATCAACTTGCTAAAAATATCTAAGTTAAGAAAGATCATAGGGAACCAACTCTTACACCATGAACCACTTTGCTAATTAAGCTTGTGCAAGGGTTAGAAAGTGACCATGGTTAGGTTAATTAGATATTTTCACTATAAATAGCATGCATGCTGATATGTGCTTAATTACACATATCTTTTACCTTCAAAAACGAGCTTAAATGACCAAAAACAGACAAAAACTGCCAAATATATGTTTGTTTTGCATTTGTATTGTGCAGGAAGTGGATATCAACAAAAAGACAGAAAACCAAGCCAAAATGACAAAACTGAGCATGGAATGGAAAAGACTGTGCAAAATCAAGGCCAAAGTCCAAAAATGCCAAAGTCAGAGTCAAAACAGAAGAATCAGCAGTCAAACCGGAGCCGGAACTGAAAAATACTGTTGGATGAAATCTTAACCCATCTGATGGGCCGGGAAATAATCATCCACACAAGGTTATATATAAAGCTTAATCATTTCATAACTAAGAATTTTTATGTGTTCATATCGTTACTTAGTTAAATCACCACTAGGGTACTCTGAATATGTAAATTTAATTTTTACTATTGTCAATGTTTTGTGAACTTAATTACATACCATAGGTGATGCTAAATGATTTAAAAGGATGTATAAGTGTTCTACCATGATGCATTAAGAGTAAACATATATATGAACAAATTAGGGTTTCTAAAAGTTTTCTTATTAAGTTAGATGTGAAAGTATTGCAAGGACTTGTGCTCTTGATACTATGGACTCTCTTGGAAAAAACATGACCTAATGGACCTAATATATGTAAGACATAAGATATTAAGGGTTCTAATGGGTTTGTAACAAAGTGGTAAAGCTAAAAAGTCCTAAAAACAAGTTTTTAAACACATTTTGGAAAAAAAATATCTAAGGGAGATGTTTGTAAATCCGAAATTTTACATATATATTTTATGATTTTATAAAATAATACATGTCACAAGGATCGTGGGGTCATAAAGAACTAGAAAAAACCGATTAATAACGAAGAAGATACGCTAGTTTATAAGCTACGATAGTTAATACTTTTATAAAATACTTTTTTTTTTATTATAAAAAGTACTATTCACACAGAAACTTATACTTTATAAACATCAATGATATATAAAACTTCAATACAGAATGTGTTCGAAAGAATCGCTAAAAACGGAGCTATAACGAATAAGATACGACAAAAACGGGTTTTACGTTAATTAAAAGTATAAAAACGATTTTATAGCTGTTATGAACAGTAAAAGACTATTCATCACAGAATCTCAAAAACCTAAGAATGGATTTTATGATCACTCGTCTTAATACGAAAGCTGAGGCGTAAGAAACGCGAGAAACGGGCTTAAAACGTACAAAGTTATGCATTTTTACTATAAAGGCGTAATATAACGTGGGGGGGGGGGGGGGGGGGGGGGGGGGGGTGGGGGGGGGGGGGGGTGGGGGGTCTTTATTATTAACGATTTCACTTAAACAAATAGAGGTGATATAGTATATTGATTATATATGTTATTAGTTTATCGAAGTGCTATATTACTAGGGAATTTCAAATGAGGCTTCTTCGGATGGCGTATTGACGAGTTGTTGGATTTACGATTTAAAGTGTCCTAACTCCTCGTACGTCATGTCATGACCTCTTAAATTATGATAGCCCGAACGATAGTACGATGATAACTATATAGGATTATATACTGTTGTTGTTAGACAACGTACTTGAATACTGATTCGACCTATATTAACTAGGTTGCATTCGAGCGTTAGCGTGACGCGTTTTTACTTACGATATTTTGTTATCAGTTTACTCACTCAAGGTGAGTTCATAGCCCCATGTTTACAATTATTTAATTTACAAGTTTTGGGAAGAAACTAGCATGTTTTACAAATTGGATGCAAGTGTACATTTTAATCATGATTACGTGTTGCCTAAGTAGCGATAACCCACTATGCCCATGAATCATGAACTGTCAATTACTGGAATGTGAGCGCGAGTGATTGTAGATAGATCTATTTAGGATTGACCTCCCTGTTCGGGTGAGTAGCTATCACTAGAAACGAACGTATATCATGTCGGATACTGGATGTTATGGGTTGAACATCATCACGGGCAATGTAGGCAATATTTATATATTGTATTCAATTATGTCGAGCTTCAGTGTCATGAGGCTCGGCAAACATAATTCAAGTTGTGATGTCTGCATCTGTTTGCATTAATACTGGGAAAAGTCTTGCGGTCCTGCATATACATTTACATAAACCTATGAAATTCACCAACTTTATGTTGACGTTTTTAAATGCAATGTTTTTCAGGAGGTCATTAAGCACGAGGTGCGAAGGATACATTGGTGGTTATATTTTGAAGTCATGCATCAAAGATTTAGTCGCATTACATTTTGTATATCTGTTATGGGCTGGAAATCTTTGTAATAATAACAAGTAAACAAGTAAAGCTTCGGGCTTTTGTAACACATGCTTTATTAAATCCAATGTATCAGTTTTAAATGACTTTTTGGTCGTTCTTATATTATCTTGTGTTATTGATCTGAGAAGTAACACGCCCCGGACCCTTATTCCGCTGCGACCCTATTTGGGGGTGTTACAATAAATAGGGAGAATTCCATTCCCGAAATCGATAATCCCCTTGGCGAGTCTAAGAAAAGATCATCTAAATATAACTCCAGGATCCACATCATCTTCCTCCGAATTAATGATAAATTTGACAAAGTAGAGTTCACCCCTTAAGGCAACAAGTAATTCTCGTTTCACAACTTTTTCACCGTTCTTCACCTCGTACTCCAAACAAAGCTTAACGGCGAACTCGTTAGAAATCATATTCTTTTCATATTCCAAATCAGTTTCTCCATCATATGCTTCTAAACCTTCAAGAAAGCACGGGGTAATATATCGCTCACTAGCTTCTTTGGTCTCCATCCTATAAAAAGTATACGATTTAATCTCTTTTTTCCTCCCACTATCTGTTGTGTCACGATACTCAAATGTATCCCAATCTCCTTCGCTCTCAATTCCGTTATTTAGCAAAACACGATCGTTCTCTCCTAAGCATAAACGTCCAATACTATTGTTCGGGTCCATTTTTATCTTAAGACAACACAACATCAAAATCAATATTAATGGGTTAGTATAAGTAAAACTAAATAGCATTTTACAGTCTAGCAACATTAGTAAACATTTATAAATTAATAAACTGAGTGGTTTCTTCATAATGAAAAAGATACGAAAGTTCTGTGTTTGTTCAGACATAAAATTGCAGCGCACTTCATAAGAAATGCGGCGTACTTGTCCTCTTTTTTTGAATTTTCCCAGAAAAACCGACGTACTTACAAATAAGTACGCCGTACTTTGTTTTTTTCAGTTACAATTTTTATAAAACTCTTTGTTTTAATAATACCAATCATTTTAAACTTGTATTTGTCATTAAACTTCATATGATGAACATAAATGAGCAGTTTAAGCATAGGTATTATCAAATAAACATTTATAAAATCATTATTATCATAACTTCTCATCTTTGCATTTATAAGATTTTTATATTTGTATAGGCACATTCATTTAATAAAAAAGGTCATAGAAATAGATAATAATCATAATCTTATAACAAAATTCACTCAAAATCATTTTAATAATCATGTAACAATTTATAGCATTCAAAGCAAATTTTTGTATTTTTGGTTTATCATGATTTTCATGGTGATTAATTAAACTAGTGCTCTCATATAGCAGCAAATAATAAATAAGCAACAAAGAAATATTAACGAATACATATTTAAACATAACTAATGAAAATAAACATTTTTTTGATTTTATAATTTTAATATACAATTTGTACAAATGCATGAATCCAACAAGTAATAGCATAAAGAAGGCAATCCTCATGTTCTCAGAGTTGAATTTAGACATTAGAAAGGGTTGGTGTTAGTTTTGATTTGACGCAAACTCCATTGTTAAAAGTTTCTCAGAAACACCGACACACAATTTGTTATGTGCCGTCCGTACTTTTCTGTAAAAAAAAAAAAAAAAAGAAAAAAAAAAAAAATAAAAAAAAATTTTGGTCAGTTTGCCATAAAACTATACGGTGGGGTGGTGAAATTTTTTCAAAACAATAAGAAATTTTTTAAAATAAGCAATTCAATCCCCGACAGCGGCGCCAAAAACTTTGATATGTTGTAAAAGCTTTAAATTTATATAACTAGTTTTTATCGAATTTTGAACCAAAACACAGGTGAAGTATAACCCCCGTATGTAGTATAAAATTAAGGTAAGACCAGGTCGTTCCACGGGATTGGTGTTCTCAAAACATAATAAGTTTTTCAAGAAAGTCTCTAGATTTGTTACGAATCCAGGATCGATTGTAAAAGATACGATTTCCCAATTTGACTACTTTTGTATTCAAGTGATTAAAACAATGTTTATTTAGGCCGAGAACAATGAGGACACACATATAAATAAGAATGCACACATAAATTAAGACATAAAAGCATGAATAAACGGGTAGTCATTCAAGCGATTAACTATTTCACATAACAAGGAATTCTTTCGGCCTTTAATCTTTAATATGTCAAATGCATAAAGATCAATTTTTGCATGGTTATAATCGTAATAAAACTCCCTTAATCAAGTTCGTTAGACTTGAGATTAAGTGTTAAACATATTCATAATCGGGTTGATAAATGTTTTGCTAGCCAATTCTCACAATACTAACATCAAATCATCACAGACAAACAATGCGAAATCAAAACATAATGATAGTCTTTCGACCTATATCTACCATATACGATTAATCAAATAATTAACAAGTATCCGGATAATCTAACATCGATTTTATTAAGATTATAGCCATAAGCATTAGTATTCAAGTATGTTTACATCACGATTAATTTTAAGCCCAAATAAACATAAACGACTACTCCATGATGATTGTAATGAAATACTTAACAAACTCAACTAATTCAATAATAATCATATTCAAAGGATAAACAAGATTATACCAAGTTCCAAAAGCAAATGTTGATGATTTCACAAGTTTTCCTAATGAAAACTATATTATACCAAAGTAATATACGAAAACTACAAGTAACTCTGTCACATAAACTTCCAGCCCAAATACTAACTTCAATTATGCTTTTCTTGATGGATTATAACTTAGGAATGGATGAACTAAGAGCAAGTTCTACCCAACTCCCCCAAAAACCTTCTTTCTTTGATTCTTTTAATTTTGTTGTTGTATATTGTTGTGTGGGAAACCCTGAATTGAGGCTACTATTTATAGGCTTAAGAACTCCTATGAATCGTGGGTAGTGAATAAAAAAAGATAGTGAAGAGTCTCTTCTTCAATGCAATGATTAAATGGTGTTTGTAACTACAGCAAAAAGTCCGTCACACTTCATAAAAAGTGAGCCGTACTTGGCTCTTGTATTTAATTCTATTTCTCAGACCTGACGTATGCCGCACTTGTTTATATGTGTGCCGCACTTAAGTGAAGATTTATTACTCATATTTAATTCTTTTGTCCAAGTCCTTCTTCTAACGACCATTAGTGTATTTAACAAATATCTCTTGCGTTTTCGGCCCTTCTTTCTTCTATTTAACCTGAAACAACTAATATACAAGTAAGTGTGTAAACACATAACATTTAATATATTTTTGTAGCTAAATAACATATTTACGAGGGATATTTTATGTATAATTATAGCGTTATCACTATTCTCATATATTAAACCAACAAAAGGAAGAGTTGTGATTGAATAGGGCGTCTTATCTTCTGTTGGTGCAACTTTGACTAGGATCTTCTTTAATATTTTAACGATGACAAATAAACATTCGCAAAACATAAAATAACAAACGATAGCCAAAATCCAAAAAAATGAATTTGTGAAACTGGCACGCTGGGCACGCGTCAACGCGTGGCCATCGTGCCATTCAAGGTATCCGTTTTTACGGATTTTGTTTTTTTGGAAACTAGAAGGGGGGTGAATAGTTTACCGGTTAATTGGGTGAATAAACAAGATAAAAGAAATAAGGGATAGAACAATCAAACCACAACACCAAGATTTATAGTGGTTCGGCTATGAAGTTCCTCTTCACCCTACTCCACTCCTCGAGTATCTAACTCGAGATTTCTCTATGTCATTAAGCTCCCTTTAGGCAGAGAAAACCATTTACACTTCGCTTATCTTGTTTTTCGACACTAAGCTAAATGTCGAGTTCTAATCCTTAGCTAGAACCAATCTACACCTTCACTAATGTATTTTAAGGACTAAAATACTAACCGACACACAATCAATACTTTTGGATTTATAAACTATCCGGATTTACACAACCACACAATATCAATAAAATAGAGGTTTGAATCTAGAAGAAGATAGAAGAAATCACTAATCTATAACAATTTATTTTTTGGCGAATACGAGTGTTCTTCTCTTGCACTTAATAGAAGAAGGAAGAAGATGAGATTGGATCACTTGAAACAACATTAAACTTTGTTAGTGATCAAGAATTATAGAGAGAGAATGAGGATTTTAGTGAGAAAAAGAGATCTGAAAAATCTGTGCAAAGAGGTCTAAGAAACTGCAAGGAATAATACAATATGTATAGCTAAGACAAGGTAATGTCTCCTGTGAGCGGTCCCGGCGATCCCAGATATATCTGGAGGCCGTCTTACCTATCAGGGGGGCCTCCCCTAGGTAGACGCTCACATTTTTGTCTTTTAGCATGGAAGGTTAAATATGGTGTAGAAGCTTCCATTTTGGGAGGAAAACCAGATTTGATTTTTTTATAATTAAATATAATATTTCTTAAATAAATAAAAATATTTTGTATATATTTATTTTTGTAAAAATACTTTTGTAGAAATGTAATGTTTAAGAAAAATTATTTTCTTGATCACTAATCATGTTTAATGATTTCTTTATACATATCTTAAGTGATTTACGTCGAAATGGAAGTTTACGATTAATAACTTGTAAACGTTTATTTTTATCATAGATGTTTTTACATTTTGTCATCTTCAAAACATAGAGGAGTCGAAAAATATAAATAATGTTTTCGGACATTATTTGTATTAATAATCTCCCCCTTTTTGATGATGACAAAATATCAACTCATTTTCCATAAAAAAAATTCAAGTTATTAATGAGTTTTAATCCATTTCTCTCCCTTCTTGTCGAATCCAAATAGGTAGATCGTTGAGTTAAGAAGAAAAAGAAATCGACGATGCTAAAGCTCCCCCTTAATGTATTCCTCATTTGGGGCACCAAGGGATCGAGCTATGGTCAATTGCTACAAAAGCGAGTTAGAATCACAAGTGCGAGATATATTTCTAACTAGTGGCAACATTACGAAAAATATATATATAAAGATATGGCTTAATAGAGAAGAAGTAGCCAAAACAAAATATTCATGCATACCACCCATAATAGAAATTCATTCATTCATAATAATAAAGCAAATTCATACTTGAAAAGTATGAATATTACAAGACTAGGAATTAAACATAGAAGCATAACATAAAGAGACATCCTAAAGTAGAGCTAGACTAGTTGATTCTTGAAGTCTAGGAAATGTCATAAGCAAAAGATGGGTTGTCATTTATTTAGATAAATTAAACATATGAGAATGTTTAATTTTGGCGAGGTGATAATGAAGAGGTTGGTGAGGGATTGTTTGGTGGAACATGAGCTCGAGCAAGGAGACGAATGAGAAGGAATTAGATGAAATTGAGTTCATCTCTTAAGGAATGAAATTGATTTCGAGTGTACAGTAAACAATGACAAATCCTGAATGAAAGTTGACGACTTGGTCAAGAGTAGCAGGGTGAATCAAAGGTGGCGATGAAGAGTGTAAAGAAGGTAGTGCTTGAGAGTAGACATTTATTGCATTTTGAAGATTTTTTTCAAGAAGGTTGGATATGTGATGGAGTTGATTCAACATTTGATACCTAGGTGGATTTTGAGAAGGTGGTTGAGAAGGTTAAAAGTTTTCACTCTGAGGTGATGGTGGTGGAGGACCATTTTGGGATTGAGGGGGTGATTATAGGATAGAGATTTTTATTCCTCTAAACTTGTCTTACAAATTCAGAGTGGGTTTTCTTGAGAAGTTTGGAGTGGGTTATGAATAAGACATTGAGAATCAAGAGTAGAAGAAGTAAAGGAGAAATGATGAGGATCAATAGTTTAAATATTGAAAGAGTTGGAAAGGCATGGTATTAATGTAGAAAGGTTCCACTAAGTGTTTGTCTAAACATAGTAATACCAGTTGTGACTAGTATAGGGAGGGTCAAAGGTGCAGAAAAAGAGAAAACAGTAAAGAGTTCGTGACCCTGCTAACGGCGGTCCAAAAAATACTGGGCAATCCCAGATTTAGTGGGAGGCCGCCCGGGGGGGGGGGTGGGTGGGGGGGGGGGGGGGGGGGGGTGGGGGGTGGGGGGGGGCATGTATTTGGAGGCCTTTTTTGGGAGTCAGTAATATTTCCAAAAATTACTTGTTTTTCATATTAGTGGTAAGAAAGAGGGAAGGCTAGGACACATTGTTCAGCAATTCCTATTCTCAGATCACTAATCTAGCTTTATATTATGATTAAGCTAGTCTAATTTAAGTATAAGGCAACAGATAAATATCTAAGCATGCAAGACAATTTAATATAGATATCTTATCTATTATATATATATGTATAATAGTAATATAATTATGTATGTATATATATATATATTATAAATAATATAAATATATAAGATAATATATATATATATTAATATATGTAAGTATTATATAATTATGTATAATTATATATGTATGTATATATATTATGTTGTGTGTGTGTGTGTATATATATATTGTATGTATTTATAGATATATGGATGTATATATATATATGTATGTATATATATATATATATATATATATAGTATATGGTGTGTATAATATTAATTTATAGTATATATATATATAATATATATATATATATGTATAATATATATAATGTGTTGTGTGTTGGGAATTAAAATTTGAGTGATTATGACAAAACATATTAAAGATGGAAAGACCGACAAACAAAGCTGGAATAACATTAATGCGATTGAAGATTAGTCAAACAGTATTAAATGCTCACTAAAAATAAAAGATCAACATTAATTCTGATTGAAAGACTGCCAAATGATTTAATGGATAAAATTAAATACTGGTCAAATAGTATTTATGAGAGATTGAAGACTGGTTAAATAAGTCCCGAATATAGTATATATATGATTGAAAAACTGTTAAATAAGATTGATCTTATCTTGTCTTGTAAACCTAACTCCTCTATATATAAAGAGGGTAGCGTCTAGGTTATAAGGTAAAAAAAAATCCAAATACCCATAGCCAAAGATACTTCTCCAATGAGAGTCTAGAAACGCATAGAGCGTATGTAATAGTAGTAGTAGTTTCTTTATCATGTTTGAATAAAGAAAACCTTATTAGTAATGTTGATTGTTCTTCATATTCCGCGGGCTCTATATTTTCAATCAATGTTATCATACCCTAGTTGAGTCCAGATTCCTGGATTCCACAGTTGGTATCAGAGCCTCGTGGCTCTCAATCTAGGGTTTATAAGGTTTTCCTATGTATTTATTTTTCTGTAATTTTTTATCTATAAATACGTATTATAGGTCAACAGACGCCTTTGGATCTTGAACAATGATGATTTGTGTAGTTCGTTTTGGAGGTTCAGTGCATGATATAATTCTTGATTGGAAAAGTTACACGCTCTTTACAAATATTTTGGGGGGCATATGATACCGAAACAGAGTTCATGGAATAATGAATATTGAGGAAAAAGGAAATAATCAAAGCATTGAGTGTTTCTGTTGATCCGCTGAGCTTCACTGAGACCATCGCCATGTGCATGTGATCGCCATGCATAAATTTGACTACAAGATTATCCAAAGACGTTTAATACATAATACAGTAATAAGCATGTCTTGTTCGTACTGAAGGAAGAGATGACTATGCCTACTTAGTTCGAGATTCAAGAGATTGGTTAATATACTTGTAAGGGGAAGCTTTATTGTTCATATACTTAACCATCGACATGCACGCCTATGTGTTTATGAACAAAAAGGGGAAGAGTGCCATGGATTCTGGGGAAGTTCCTTCATCTATATTAGCTCAGGGGAAGCTTGTGCTTATTGGTTTTGTCATTAATCAACTAGGGGAAGATTGTTGAGAATTATAATTTGAGTTGATTATGACAAAACATATTAAAGATGGAAGACCTACAAGACAAAGCTGGATAACTTAATGCTTTTAGAAGATAGTCAAACCTATTTTAATGCTCAGATTAAGAAGATAAAGATCAACTTACTGCTGATTGAAGACTGTCAAAAATAGTAATTTAATGATGATTAAAGACTGTCCAAATAGTAGTTATAATGATTGAAGCCTGTTAAATAAGTCAAATAGTATTTAGGATAGTGAAGACTGGTTTAAATAGATTGATCTTATCTTGTCTTGTAAACCCTAACCCCTCTAGTATATAAAGAGGGGTAGGCGTCTAGTATTGATCATCCATACATAGCAGACTTCTCCAATGAGAGTCTAGAAACGCATAGAGCGTGTGTAATAGTAGTAGTAGTTTCTTTATCATGTTTGAATAAAGAAAACCTTATTAGTAATGTTGATTGTGTTCTTCATATTCCGCTGCATATTTTCAATCTGGTATAGTTGAGTCTAGATTCCTAGATTCCTGGATTCCACAGTTGATTTTTCCCCTTGATGAAATCAACCTGAAGTTTCTAAGAGCACTTCCCTCTTCGTGGTCACAAGTTGCCTTGGCATTAAAAACAAGAGGTGGCCTTGAATCAATGAGCTTTGATGACCTGTATAACAAACTAAGGTCACTTGAACTTGATGTCAAAATTGGTCACAGTTATGGTGTGAAAGCTGCTGCTGCTCCCACTCATTCTGCTTTCATTGGAGCTGCCAGTTCTGGCTCAAAGTCTACTTATTCTGATCAGCAGAATATTGTTTCATCAGTTTCTCAGACATCTGGTCGTTATGACAACATAATGGAATGTGTTTTGCATTCTTTTGTTGCTGAAAATGAACCAGATCAAGATATGATCTATGAAGACTTTGACCAGGTTGATCAGTTTGTAGTGAGATGGAAGAATTGGACTTAAAGTGGCAAATGGCTATGCTCTCTTTGAGGATTAACAGGTTTGAGAAGAAGGCAGGACGAAAGATGAACTACAATAATCAGCAACCTGCCAGATTTGACAGAAGGAAGGTTAGATGCTACAAATGTCTCCAATTGGGGCATTTTGCTAGGGAGTGTAATGTGAAGACAGTTGATGATAAGGCTAGGTATTCTGCCTTTAAGGTCACAGAAGTCAAAACAGACGAACCAAAAGCTTTGGTCTCAGTTGAATTCATGTGTAAATTTGGTCAGGATCACGTGCAGAAAACAGACGGGTGAGGTTGAGAAAGTATATGGGATGATGGCTGGACTTCATGCTGATAATGGTGGTGCTGATGCTTCTGAGGCTGCTGCTGAGTTTGCTATGATGGGGATTTCTCCTAAGGTACAAAATTGTCCCCTTGGTTGTGATTCTAAACTTAATGATCTTAATAATATGTATAATAATCTTGATAGATTGTATAATGATTGTTACATTAAAGTTCAGGCATATCAAAATGCTGTTAAAACATTAGAATCAAAAAAAATTGGTACCATAAAAACTCCGATTGCAATTAGAGAACATGATTAGGGTCTTATCTGCTAGATCTAGAAAACACGCTAACACACATCAGTTATACTGAAAAATTTACATGATCAGGCACAAAAAGAAAAGGAAAAGAATGGGGAAAGTTAAGTTGAAGCCAACCATTGGCTAATTTGAAAAATGGTAGGAGTCTTCCAAGACTTGCAAAAGTGATAAATAGCTCTATTCCTACCAGAACAAAAAATTTGTCTAGGATTTAAAGAGTACTTTTGGGAAAAGACGAAGTGTTTGGATTGGCTACACCTAGTGGTATTTTTTTTTCCCAGACCTGTTGAGGAGAGTTTAAACCTCTTTTACTCATGGTTGTCAATGGCTGGGGAGATGCATGCACTTCTCCTCCATCCACTGGAAACTTATATAGCCCACCCCCTACAAGTCAGACATAGAGAAACCACAGGCTAAGTTATGAGGTTCAAAGTCTGAATAATAACACACTTCTGAAACTCTTTCAGAATCTAATGACTTTAACAGTGACAAGTCCTTCAAGACTCAGAGACCAATGCAATCTTGATTCCAGCCTCAAGACCAGACCAAAGACTTCCCCACCTGCCTTGACATCAAGACTTTGTCAAAGTCTGATGTTGAAGACCCAAACTCCACTGCTGGCAATCCTAGTTTTTCTTGTTTGGAGAATGTAAAATCTCCTAGGATCTTTTGTAATAAAAGTGGAATGAACAATAGGAATGTGTGTAAAAACAATTCTGTGCGTGTTAAGAAATGTTTTGTTTGTGGTAGTAAATTGCATTTGATTAAAGATTGTGACTTTTATAATTGTGTAGATTATGTCCCTTGTAAATCTAAAGCAGCATCTGTTTCTGCTGGTAGTAGGAATTCGCCAGCATCAGTTCCTGCTGGTAGATCTGATTCTGCTGCTAGTAGAAACAGACCAGCAGTCAATTCTGCTGGTAGACCAAATCCTGCTGGTTGGTCTAAAAGACCAGCAACTGTTTCTGCTGGTAGACCAGTTTCTGCTGGTTGGCTTAATCCTGCTGCTCGACCATATTTCAGACCATCATCTGTTTATTTTAATAATCAGACTAACTTTTATGACCCTATGTTTATGTATAAGGGACGATGGGATACTGCTGTTAAGACCTCAGCAGGTTACTCTTGGAGGAATAAAAGACCACAGTTTTGGGGATCCAAGAGTAATGGTGGATCTCATCAATCCACATGGTTTCACAATTAATGATCCACAAGGCAGGCTCAAGTCAGAATTGGCTTGGGTCTCTCAAGTGTACTAATGTTGTTGTTGTATGATTTGTAGGGTGATCCTAGTACAGATAATGACATAGGTATAGTTGACAGTGGTTGCTCAAGAAGTATGACAGGAAACAAGGAAAAGCTTGATTAATTTTGTGCAATCAAGGAAGCATGTTAAATTTGGAGGTGGAAGAAGTAATATATCAGGAAAGGTACAAGAAGGACTTAAGCTGACTTTTGAAAATGTCTACTATGTTGAAAGCTCAACACATTAAACTTGTTCTTTGTTTCACAATCTGTGATAAAAAGAACAAAGTTCTCGTTCACAACACTGATTGTTTGGCTGCTTTCAGGAGAATTCCAATTGCCTATGAAATCAGTGGTACTCAAATTCCTAGGAACATGATCCTACACATTCCCACAGCTAGACCTGCAACTCAGAACAAAAGATCACTTGTTTATAGCAAAAGCATCCTTGGATGAATCCACAGCGTGGCACAGAAGGGATGCTTATGTGAACTCAAAACAATCAACAAGTTAGCAAAGGAAGGTCTGGTTGATGGGTTACCTCTCAAGGTGTTTACCAATGAACACAACTGTGTTGCCTGCAACAAAGGAAAGCAACATAAGGCTTCTTACAAGCATATTTCTGCTGTGAGACTTATTACTGAAACTCTGCAATTGCTGCACATGGACCTTTTGTGTCCTACCCCAATTTAAGGATATACCAGAAGTACTACTCCTTGTGGTTACGGATGACTTAGCAGTTTACTTGGACGTTCTAGTTGGGTGACTAAAGGATGAAACATTTTAATGTCCTTAAACATTTTGTGCATTAATAAAAACCAGCTAAATACAAAGGTTAACGAATAAGGTTTGAAAAAGGGGACAGAGTTCAAAAATGCAAAACAATAGAAACCTGTGGGGAAAAAGGGAATTAAGAGGGACTATAGTAATCCCAGAACCCCACATCAGAATGGGGTTGTGAGAGGAAAAATAGGACTCTTGATAGAGGCAGCTGAGAACCATGTTGGCTTTCTCTAAATTACCACCCATGTGTTTGGACTGAGGCTTTACACGCTTGCTATGTTTTAAACAGGGTTTCTATTACTAATCCCCATAATAAAACACCTTATCAATGCTAGCTGGAAAGGTTCCTCAGATATGTCACTTAAACCATTTGGTGACAGTAACTATCCTCAATAAAGTGACCATAGGAAATTTGAGGGCAAAGCTATGAAGTTATCTGTTGGTTATGCTCCTAATAGCAAGCCTATAGGGTTTTATAATTTAACAAACAAAGGGTAGAGAAACCATGAATCTGATATTTTTAGAGATAAACCAATGTTTCAGGAATTAGTCCATGAGTGGTTTTGTTGACCTGACTATTTAACTGATTCATTGGGTTATACTCGCTTTAAAACTGACACACCTGCAGGTACACAAGAAACTAACATACCTGCAGGTACACAAGCTCCAGACTCCGATTCAGACGTGGAGGAGCAAGTAATAGTGGTTCCTTCATTTCCTTCTAACAGTTTTGCAGGTCCTTCCTCAAGCAATGGTCCTAGTGTTATGGAACGCAATGCAGATTATGCAGAAGAGCTTGCTAAGCTTCAAAGACAAGAGTATGAAGCTAAGGACGCAGCTGCACGTTATGGTTATTTGTTCTCACAAGCAACAGCAGAAATACTAAGTCAAGCTGAAGCTAAAATTCGAAACCAGGGTGATCCTGCTGATCAGGGCGATCCTGCTGCCAGTACATCTGTTTCTGCTGACTTCATTCCTGTACATGCTGATGAGTCTACACTTCCTCCTGGTCAAGTCTTGGGCTCGAGTGAAAACACTACACGATTTCCAGTCCCTTCTGATGTGTGCAAGGATCAAATCTCATCTGGCATCTTCACATCTTCCTCTTATGATGATGATTTTCGTGCTACTCTTACAAATTTAGCACCTGCTGTAGAAGTGAATCCAGTTCCTACAAAAAGGGTGAACACCATTCATCCTCAGTCTCAGATTCTTGGTGATCTTGCGTCTCCAGTTCTGACAAGAAGCAGAGCTCACAAATCCAAGTTTGGTGAAAGTGCTTTCATTGGATATATTCAAGATCAACAAAGGACCAATCATACAGACCAACTTCATTGTCTGTCTGCTTGCTTCCTTTCTCAGTTAGAACCAACTAGTATAGCTAAAGCACTTGAGGATCCTGATTGGGTTGATGCTATGCAAGAAGAGATGCAACAGTTCATCAACCAGCAAGTATGGAAACTTGTCCCTTTACCTGCTGGCAAACATGCAATAGGGACAAAATGGATTTTGAAAAACAAGAGGGATGCCAGAGGAATTGTTGTAAGGAATAAAGCGAGGTTGGTAGCACAGGGACACCGACAAGAGGAGGGCATTGATTATGATGAGGTATTTGCACCAGTGGCCAGAATAGAGGCAATCAGACTGTTTTTGCTTGCTTCTACATGGGCTTCTGGTATAATCACTGGATTGTGAAGAGTGCCTTTCTCTATGGAGAAATTGAAGAAGAATGTATGTCACTCAGCAAAAGGCTTTGAAGATCCCTACTTCCAAAGCATGTATATAAGTGGATAAAGCTCTGTATGGACTTCAGCAAGCACCTCGAGCCTGTATGGCAAGAGTTGTCTGCTTTTCTGTTACAACACATTAAAGAAGAGGTACATTGACAGAGACACTTTCAACAAGAAATATTCCAGGGATATACTCTTGGTACAGGTTTATGTGGATGACATCATTTTTTGGTCAACCAATAAAGCCTGGTGTGATGAATTTGAGGTGTTGATGAAAGGTGAATTTGAAATGAGTGCTATGGGAGAGATGACTTTCTTCTAGGTCCCCCTTTACAGGTAAACAGTTCCTGATGGTCTTTTATCACCAATGACAAGTATGTTAAAGACATGCTTACTAAGTTCGACATGGAATCTGTAAGAACTGCAACAACACCCTATGAAGCTGCTAAGTCAAATTGAAAGATGAAACTATCCCCCAGTATTACATTTGTACCCGATAATGATTGGTTCACTTATGTATCTCACAGCTTTAAGACCTGACATAATGTTTGCAGTTAGTGCTTGTTCCAGACATCAAGTTACTCCACTGACTTCTCATCTGAATGTTGTCAAGAAGATTTTTAAGTATCTAAAAGGGCAACCCAAATTAGGCTTGTGGTACCTTAAAGATTCTCCTTTTTAGTTAGAAGCCTACACTGACAGTGATTATGCTGGTTCTCATGGTGATCGGAAATCCACTACAGGTGGATGTCAATTTCTGGGCAGAAGGTTAATTTCATGGCAGTTCAAGAAGCAGACTATTGTGGCTACTTCTTCAACAGAAGCCGAGTATGTTGCTGCTGCTAGCTGCTGTGCACAAGTACTCTGGATTCAGAACTAGTTGCTGGATTATGGATTCAACTTCATGAATACCAAAATCTTCATTGACAACCAAAGCACCATATGCATTATGAAGAATCCAGTCTTTCATCAGAGGACCAAGCATATTGAGATTCGGCATCACTTTATAAGAGATGCCAATGAGAAGAACTTGATACATGTGCTGAAGATTCACACCGATGATAATGTGGCTGATTTACTGACCAAGGCATTTGATGGACCAAGATTTGAGTACCTGGTGGTCCATATTTGAATGGTGAATCCCTCTTTCATGAATTATGGGGAGGTATAAGCCTAAGGGGAGGCTTGTTGTTGTATACTTGTATTTTCTAACGTTTTCACAGGTAGATATGGTGTTTTGTGGGATAGTATTTTCTTGTGATTGCAGGTAAACAATACTGCTGCTAGTTTACATTCTTCCTGCTGACATGCTGGTTTCTGCTGGTAGTACTATGATTCTACTGGTAGTTATCCTTCTTGCTGGATGCTTGGTTTCTGCTGGTAGCTATGGATTATGCTGAGTTATTCTTTCTGCTGGACGAATGGTTTCTGCTGGTTGTACTATGGTTCTGCTGGTAGTTATCTTTAATGTGGATTGGTTTCTGGCTGGTTGTACTATCGTTCTTGCTGGTAGTTATCCTTCATGCTGGACGAATGGTTTCTGTGGTTGACTATGGTTTTGCTGGTAGTTATCTTTCCGGCTGTGCGATTGGTTTCTGTTGGTTGTACTATGTTCTGCTGGTACGTTATCTTCCTGTGGTACGAATGCGTTTGCGTTGTACTATGGTTCCTGTGGGAGTTATCTTTCGGTGGACGATTGGTCCTGCTGGTTGGACTATGGTTTGCTGGAGTTATGGTTTGCTTGGATTCTTTGTTCTGATGGTAGCTATGGACTATGCTGTGGTCGTTGTACATGCTGGTAAGCATACTTATGCTCGGTAGATTATTTATGCTGTTAGGGTAGTTTGTTCCCTGCTGTCTACATGGTTGACTGAGGTTGGATGACTCTGTTTTGCGGCCACTAGTCACTTGGTTCTGCTGGTAGTATCCATTCCTGCGGTGGGACAATGTAATCTGCTACTAAAGAGTGTGTGTGAGTACATATCATATTAGGCTGTTTGATTGTTATGCTCGTTCTTAAGATGGTTTATGCTGGTTGATTTATTCCTGCTGGTCTTAAAATATAGTAGTTGAATTTGTTTTGTTTTAAATTTTTATATAGGATGTGTGGCGGTCACCAATTGTCTGTCAAGGCGGCGTAAAGTTGATCTTTCACTCAATTACTTCAACTTTCAAGGTTAAAATTAGTACCATAATCAAATTAAAAAGTTAATTTTTCACCACGGTGGTCATAATGAACCAAATTAATCCAAATCAACTTTTATTTTTTCCCACGCCTCCAGACACCAAAATCTCTTGCCTCTGATATTACTCTGTTTCTTTCCACTACTTTCAGTAATCACCAATGGCGGCAATCAGTTTACAACGAGGCTCACAACGAATCGCTTACTTTGGGGAGGGAAAGTAGGCTCCGAGGACTTCACAGAGATCCTCAGCTACTTGGACCACTCTCCATTAAGGTACGCACTAACACATGACCCTCCGGTCGTGTTTGAATCATTGGTCAAACAATTTTGGGCTACCAGGCTACAGTTCGCCAAAATGATGCTGGGTCTCATGACTAGTTGCAATATTTGACGCCGTGCGGTGGTCGTGACTGAGTGTCATTAGGGCATAAGTTACAACTTGATGATGCCAATGGATCTTTGACATGCAAAATTGATGAAATTTTTGTGGGTATGGGGGCTTTTGGGTATCACAGGTAGAACCTCTACTTTTTTCTTAAGCACCTTTTCTATCATCAATGGAGATTTCTAGTGCATTTACAATTTTGCAGTGTTCTGAGCCCTAAGTCTGGCAGTTGGAATCAATTTCCAAGTTCCATTGCCACAGCCCTTGTTTGCTTATCGACTGGTAGGGTATATAATTTTTCTCGATTTATTTTGGAAGGGATGATTGCGAATGTTAAGACTAAAAAGAATAAATTTTTAATGTACCCAAGGTTTTTACAAATGCTTGTGGCCATCTGTATGACAGCCTGACCGATCCCCTAGACCCATTTGGCTTTTACTCGCGAAACTGTTTTTCTATAACATGAGACTTAAAAGGGCGGGTGAGGAAATTCCTTTGACACCCACCCTTGCTCGCCATTGCGCTGCTGTCGATGCTGCTGTGAGGCAAAAATGCTGCTGCCAAATGAAAGCTGCTGGTTAGTACAGCTGAGGCACACCCCAACACCTCACTCTCTCCATTTTCCCGCTGTTAGGGAACCAACACCGGAGAGGCAGCCTGAGACAGAATGGGTTGTCCCTAACCCTGTCTCACTGGTACTGACTGGTGACCATGGACCTTCAGTTACCCACCTAGAACACCTACCCCGCTGCACGAACTTTGAGATAGAGGAGCCTTTAGTGTTTGGCCTGTCCCTAACCACGCTGGATATTGTGGACCTGGTACTATTGAAACCCAATCATTTTTTGGCCCACCGCCCCGTCCCTATGATTTTGTTGACCCTGCTCTTGTGGAACCCGTTATATTTGGTCCCCTACCTAGGCCTACCAACTATATTGAGCCTGAGGACATTGATAATCTCAACTCCATGGAAGATGATACCATTCTTGGTGGATTCCATGAGGAGAACTCTTGTTGGCCTGATGATGCTCCTAGCAACCACTGCGATGCTTGTGCTGGGCAGTGGACCCGCGCACTTCTAAACAAGTTTATCTGCAAAGATTGACAGGTGTATGGGACGGATAGACTTATTGGAAACTGAGTTGGGAACCTCCAAGAAAATCAGATTGGGGGGAAGCATTTTTGACCCTTGATATTCCCGGAAAAAGAGTTGGAGAGAACGGTTACAACAAGTTGAGGTCCAGCACGTTGGTGGGTGATGATCTGCCACAGAGGGGATGTGGATATTCAAGAGGTGGTTGACCTTGAAGGTTATCACGATTGGCATCTGAAGCTCTGGAGCCGCATCTAAGGCTACGGTTCCTCTGAGGAATATGGAGGAACGCGAGGAGAGGAGGTTACCTCTTAGGCTATAATGAGGTCGGTTTAATCGCGAGTCCAAGACGAGTTCTTACTTGGCTTTTGCGCAGTTTCATGCTCCTCGTTCTACTGATGTTCTTCCTCAAGAGGATATTCTGAATCGTGGTCGTATGTTGGTGTGATAAGGGGAAAGGCTCCCGATGCCTGGATTTGGAGATCCTGCTGAGTTTCTTGCAGAGGATGCACAGGCAGGGCCAACGCCTCGAAGATGAACCAGGCATGTGCGGGTTGGTCCAGCAGTTATAGGCTGAGGATTTGGATCAGGCAGACGTGCTCTTATTTCTGAGCAGCGTGCGAACGGAATTAGATGAATCTTGCTGCGTATGACAGACACGGGATTGGTTGACTTTTGATGATGCAAGTTGTACAAATCCTGCAAATTTGGACTACGTGAGTTGTTGGAGTTGATTTCAACGAAGAAAATTTTTGAGCGCATGATGCATTACGGAACGGAGATAGCAACCTTGGCAGATTACGCTTATAGAGGCTCAGGGGAAGCCCGCTAAAGCACTCTGAAGTCACCATATGTGGTAACTTGGTTAAAAATCAGTGGTGTGCAGCTCATAATGGTACTATCACTATGAAAGCTGTCAAGGCTATGTCGAAACAACAGTTGATTGAAGAATACGAGAATATCTGCAGATGTCTTGAAAAGGATCGTTTGTTGAGTGCTTAGTATAATCTATTTCGACCCAAACCTGCTATTATGAACACTTCACTCTAAAACGGACAACGGTTGAACCGCCGATTCTTCGCAGCCTTTCTACTGTTCGCCCCCCCTGCTCGCTACCAACAACCTGGGATGATCATGGATTCTACTGGTGGTAGTAGTTTTTCATTGCTGGATTGGCTCCCTACTATGTCTGTTTTGATGGTCCTGATATGCTGGTGGTCCATTGTTATACTGGTATGCTTCTATGTGCCACTCAGCAGCAATGGATTTGTGTCTTCACATTCATGAGCTGGAATTTACATTTGCAGATTTGATGATAGGTTCTTCCCGTCACCGGTCTCTACTGATACTTACATTGATGTTCTGTTTGACCAACCAAGGAGTATTAATGCGGTTTTTGTTGGATAGTGATGAGGACGAGCAGATAGGTCTGTCTCGCGTGGTGCTGAAGACTTGGATGATGAAGTACTAGCTGGATTTTCTCTTTCGACGGTCAGTATGTTTCTGGTGCTGGTTGTGGTGGTTGTGGACAAACTCCCAGATGATTGAGATTGTTAGATCACGGGTAAAGGTTGAACCCATTTTGAATTGACTTCTCCTCCTCGGGAATTCTTCGTAGTAAACATCGTGGGTGCGAAGTTGCTACTCGTTGTGGGATCGACAAGTTGAAGACTTCCTCAGTTCTGGAGTGAGAGTGATGTAATGATATAGGAGGATATATTCCCCTATTTCGTATCGGCGATTTTAAGAATTGGGAGTGTGCGTTGCTCGCTTCGTTACACTTATTATCTGTGTATTATCAGGAAAAATCGACGGCACAATGAACTTTTTTTCTATTGAAGAGTTGTACCTCATGTTATCGTGAGGATTTCTACTTTTTACGTCGCTGGATGAATCGGTATTTTCGTTGAAACCCAGTGTGGATGTTGGTTTTGGCCCTTTGGAGGGATGTCAATTGTTGTGTCGTCCCTTCATTTGATGATGTGGAGTTTTGGAGACACAAGATGAATGGGTTGTGAGCAGCTGGAAGTTTGTATCCAGGGCTCTGTTCATGTCTTGATTAACAAGAATGGGAAAACTGTGTATAGGTTTGTGGGAAATGTCTATCTATCCGGGCTTCACTACTTGAACGTTTGTTACGCCACAGGCCTCACAGATTCATCCTCATACGTCGGATGTTGTTGTTGCTGGGGAGTGTTATTCACAGTTCAAGATGGCTTACGAGAGTCCTATGAGTGGTCTTGCATCTGCTCCTCTGTAAGTTTGATTTCGTTAGTGTTTGTTTTTCCATATTTAAAAAAAAAACAACAAACATATGTGTATTCTTAGTTTTCTATTACTTTAGATAACCTTTTTGTAGTATTAGTGGTTTATATCTTTGGTGTTAGTGCTGCAACTGCACGACAAATGGTTTTCAGCTCACCAGGTACAGCCAAGAAAGATTTGGCTCACCATTGCACGGTTTGGTGTGTAACTCAAATCCGTGATAGCTGTATAGGTTTGCTAAAAATCTATTGCGCTTCACTCACCAAGTTCTGTAACAAGAGTGGCTAGTCAAAGAGGGTAGGCGTCTAGGTAATGACCTTATCTAATCAGATGTAGTTCAACAATTTACTCAAAATTGTATGGTTATCGGATCTCCAGTTTCTGTAAAAAGAGAGAACATGGTATCAATCCACATGGATTTACCTTTTCTAGGTGCCCCCCTATAAGGATTGACTTAGCCTTCGGAGCACACGGGCTACAGGTAAAGGAATATCAAATCCGTTGAGGCGTAATGGTTTGCCAAGAACCATATGGTATTCAATCACAGTGTTTCAAGTATCAGAGAGTTGAAATGGTTTCTCAGTTTGGACATGGAACTACTCCTTTCATGGTGGCCAAAAGGAATGAACCTTACTCCAGTAGTTAATGGCCTAACAGGTAAAGAGACTATCAAACTCCTTTACAAGTTTTCAATGATTCACCTCTACATGGAGTTAACACACTGGAAGTGATGAGAATATACTATAAATTTTATTGTTTGATTGTAATACTTGTCCATGTTGCTGCTTGCTCCAAAGTCTGGAAAGTTGCCGGCTTAGAGATGTGCTGCCTCATTTGATTCGGCTGTTCATCGAGTTTTGCTGTTTCCTTTTGATTGCTGTGTGGCTTTCTATAAGTTTTGCTGGCTTGTTGTGTGGCTGCATGGTTTTACTTTGTATTGCTGTCTCGTGCGCTTACTTTGTTCCTGCTGCTCTTAACTCATCTGCCTCAAAAGATATATCTGAAATTGGAATTAAACAGAGTCAACACCAGTTAGGGGAGGATATGTTAGGACAAATGACTAAGTGTCGTTCTGTTGATAGCATTAAGTCGTTCTCTGATAGTTCAAGTTAGCAGTCCTGCTGATATTTATGTTTCTGCTGGTCATGTTCTCATATCCTGTGACAAAGATAGAAATCTGCTGATTATGTTTCTAGCTGGGTCATGTTCTAGTCCTGCTGACAGAGATAGAATTGTGATTTGATGCAATTAATGTAATTACGGAATTCTAGATATTTTCTAGTCTTATCTCATTAACATAGGATTGGTTAAATTAGAAGGAGATTTATATTGATGTATCTCTTACGAGTTTTTTGTTTTCTATGTTGACCATATTAGGGTTTCTTATCTATAAAAGAAACCTTTAGCATTAGGGATTGGCACCGATTGTAAAAGCACAAAATCAATTTATTATCAATAGAAAGATCCATAGAGGATCGTTGTTCATATTGTTCTTCTTTATTGAATTGTTTAGTTTCCGCATAAAATTTGCTCGTGTCTTCTTCCACCATATGTGTTGTGATGACATAAAGTACTATACATTTACAATAGGCTAGAAGATCTATCTAGTTCTAGATCCTAACATCTGCTAAAAGCAGACTATCAGAGGCAGAGGCAGTTAGTAGAGACCCTAAAGATAGTGAAGAGCCTCAAGGCTCAGATGATCGAGATGCAGAGACAGCAGGGACCTGCTAAGGATCCTGCAGAGCCAGAGCTACCAGAGGAGGCGGTAGCAGTACTTAGACTGTGTTCTGATTGGAGCTACTGTACAGTCTGTTAAGTATTATTGGGTTATTCCCAGCTAGGGGCAGAACTGTATAGATCTTTTGTTTTGTTAGTTACTTTAGTTTATGATCTTTTTGTTCATATTTCGGCTACTTTGTACAATCTTACTATGTATTTACAACTCCCGGCTAGTAGGGCTCTATGTTGATTTTCATTTTGTAACCTAGCGATAGGGAATCATTATGTACCAAACCAATCATGTATTATTTTCCCAAGTTATATATGAAAAGGATGGATTATGTTTTATATGAAATCAAATTTATTATGAATGTCGATTTGTTAATTTCTATACTGTTGTGTATTTCACCATGTGTTGTGATCTCGTTTTATTATGTATACATCGGGTTATGGTTAAGATTTTTGAAATCTAACGGGTATTATGTTTTCTTGTGATTTAAGAAAATGGCACCAAGAGGAAGGCCCACGAGGTTAAACCCAGCTGCAACACCAACACCAGTCGCAGACCCTACTACCACCACTTCGGTCACCAGTGCCCAACTTCAGGCCATGATCGACCAGGGTGTCACTGCTGTATTAGCAGCACGTGATACGACCCGAAATGGCGATGATAGCCATACCTCGGGAACAGGTGTGAGAAGGAATGAACGCGCTGTTCGGGAGTGCACTTATCAAGACTTCATGAAATGTCAACCCTTATTCTTCAGGGGCACAGAAGGAGTGGTCGACTTGACCCAATGGTTTGAGAGGATGGAAACCGTGTTTCGCATAAGTAACTGCACCGTGGAGAATCAAGTGAAGTTTGCCACTTGTACTCTTATGGGAATTGCTCTAACATGGTGGAACTCACATGTTAGGACAGTGACTAATGATGTTGCATATGCAATGACGTGGACTGACTTGAAAAAGAAGATGACAACTAAATATTGTCCGAGGAATGAAATCAAGAAGATTGAGGCAGAAATGTGGAACCTAAAAGTAAAAGGCACCGATGTGGTAGCCTACAACCAACGTTTCCAGGAACTGGCATTGCTGTGTGACAGGATGTTCCCTGAAGAGACTGACAAAATTGAAAGGTATGTCGGTGGGATGCCCGACCTGATTTACTCAAGTGTTGTGGCATCGAAGCCGAAAACCATGCAAGAGGCTATTGAGATGGCGACTGAATTAATGGATAGGAGAATTAACACTTTTGCTGAGAGACAGGCAGAAAACAAGAGGAAGTTTGAAGACACTCCTCGAAATAACCAAAACCAACAACAAAACAACAAAAATGGCAGAACACATGTAGGGGCCTTATGCTGCAAGTAACGCTGACAGAGAAACGTATGAAGGACTATACCTCTATTGTCCCATATGTGTATCTTCAACCATTTCGGTCCTTGTTTACCCAAAAATGCAATATATCTGCAAGAAGCTTGCGCCCACTCTGGCCCAGGGACTGTAGGAGCCGACCTGTAACTGCAAATAATCAACAACAACAACAACGCAATATCAATAACAATAACAACCGCAATATACAATAACAAAACAACCAAACCCTACGAGCCAAAGGGGCATTAACCAATGCCATCGTTTGCTTTGAGTGTGGGCTCCAGGCCACTTCATAGAAGATGGCCCCTTGTGGCCAAGAACAAGAAAACAGGTATTGGTAACGCTTAGCCAAGGTTATGCAGTGGGAGCTGCAGGGTAAAAACCAGACACAACGTGTGACGGGATCAATTCTCCTAAACAAACCGTTGTGCTGTCCATTTCATTTGATTCTGGTGCAGATTAGAAGTTGCGTGTATATCATTTAGTACTTTGATTAATTTTGCCCCCACTACATTAGATCATGGTTATAATGTTGGAAGTTGCTGATTTGGTAGAATGATTTGGTCGTAAATACGGTTATTACCTGGTGTTGCACGTTAATTTTTTCTTGATCATCCGTTTCACGTCGAGAACTAATGCCTTGGACGAAATGGGTACTATGACGTCATATTCGGCATGGACTGGATTGACGAAATCCAAGCGTTATTGACTGTGCTATAATGATCGATATAGTTTTACCTTTGGAGCGAAATCTTAATTTTTTCATGGAGACGGAAGTAGAAATATAAAGACGGGACCTCGATTAAAACTATCATTCTGTGCACCAAGACCCAGATGTATCTGCTATAAGGATGTACGTCTTTTTGGCACCATATTACCATCAAGGAGACTGGAGACAAGTTCAAAGAAGTATGCTAACTGAAAGATGTTACCGATCGTTTTAAAAAATTTCCTGGAGTATTTCCTGTGTTGAGGTCTCTGGCCTGGTCTTCCCATTACACAGACAATGTGTATTTCACAGCGATCTAGTTCATGGTGTGCACCTTGTTGCAACGAGAACCTTATCGTATTGGACCTTCAGACTGAAAAATAATTGGTGGATCAACTACAAGAGCTTTCCGACAAAGGCTTTAAAGGTCCTAGTGCGTCACCATAGGAACTCAGTTCTATTCGTCAAAGATGAATGATGGATCGTTGGTTGTGCATTGATTTATCGGGAACTCATATCTATTACTAACGGGGATTGTTCCGTTATCAGCTAGCAAGTTCTGTTGAATGATGTCGTCTTGTACTGGTTGTGAGGGGGGGGGGGGAGAATTGTGTGGGTGAGTTGGAGGGGGTGCAACCTAGAATATGCGTTTGGGTGTTGAAGGTGTTGGTGTGGGGGGCAAATTTTGGTGTGTGGGTGGGTTGTATGCGGGTTTTGGGTGAGTGTGAATAGCTGGTGATTGCATATTCCTCGATTTGGTTGGTTGAAATTTATGATGTCTTGTGAGAGGGGTTGGAAAGGGGGGGGATGGTGTCGTGGAGCGGTGGTTGGTTGGATTAGGAGAGTGGAGTGGGTTGTGTTTTAAAGGGAGTTGTTCGGTTAGAGTCATTGGTATGTTGTGATTTGTGTGTTGTGATGAGTGGGTGGGGGATTGTTTGGGAAGGGTTGGGTTGGTTGTAAGTAGGGGTGGTGGATTATGGGTTCTGAGGTTGATGTGGATGTGGTTGATTAGAAATTAGTGGGGTCTACGCTTGATGATGTTGGTGGGAGTTGTGGGGGCTAGTATAGTAATTGAGGGTGTGGGGATTTGTATGCTGTCTGAGAGTGGTATTGGATTGTGATGCGATGTAGTTGGAGTGGTGAGGGTTGATGATTGTTGCGATGGTGGGATGGTGTTACAGTGGTGTTGGTCTTGTTGTTGGGTTGGTGGATTGTTTTGAGGTGGGGGTGATTTGGATGGGTGTTGTGTTTTACGGTGAGGTGTGTTTGAATTGATGAGGAGATGGATTTTGAGCGTGGAGGTGTTCTACTGAGTGTTGGGGTTTGGTGGGAGTGGGGACTTGGGGTAGTAATGTGAAGTGTGTATAGGGAACTGGTTTAGTTGGGGATGGTTGAGTCTGTGGTTTGTTGACGTTGGTGTGGGGGGTGGTGGGTTTTGGGATTCGATATGAGTCGGAGGTCTGCTGGGTGGGTCGGATGCATAGGTGAGTGTTGGTTTGTGGCTCAGTTTTGTGTGGAGGGGTTTTAGCGGGGGGTTGGTGGATTTGATGGGTTAGTGATTTGCTGGAATGCGATCGTTGATGTGGTGTTTTAAGCGAAGCGCTCTGACGTGTGGCGGGTTGGTATTTGGGTGAGGCAGTTGTAGGGGGAGTTGGGGGGCTGTTGGTTGTAGTGATGTGTGGTTGAGTTAGATGTGATTGGAAATTGGGGTGGATGGTTGGATGTTGTTTTGTAGGATTAATGATTTAGGTATGGTTGAGTGGAATGAGGTTTGTTAAGTGTCTTTATGTGTATATGGGTAGGTATAGGGGGTTGTGTTTTGTGTTATTTATTGGAGTGGTGTTAAATGGTGATCTGTGGTATGATATTGTGGTGTGTTTATATGAGGGTTGGAAGAATAAGATGGGAGCTTAAATGTGAGTGAGGGTTGGTTGATGGTAGGTGTGATTTGTTTTTTTGGTGCTGGTAGTAGTTAGTGGTGGGAGATGAGTTGGACGTTTGTGTTTTACGTGAGGAGCTAGTGGGGGAGTGTGTTGTTATGTTGGGGGTTGTGGGAGGGAGGGTCTTGGGTAAGTGATTGGGGCTATGTGTGTGAGTTGGGGGGGGGGTGGGGGGGGTGGGGGGGGGGGGCGGGGGGGAATGTGTTGTGGGTTGGGGGTGTTTGTGGACAGAGGGTGTGCCTGATTTGTTGTTGTAGGTTTGTGTGGTTAGTGGTGTTTTGATGGTTGTGGAGTTGTTGGGTGATGGTGTTGGATTGTTAGGGGGGTGGATTGTGGTGGGAGTGATGGTTGGGGGAGGATGGTGTCGTGGAGTGATGAAAGGGGTAGGTTGGATTTGGTGTTAGGATGTTAGGGTAGGTGGTGGGGTTGAGTTGTAGTTGTGAGTGTGGTGGACTGTGGTTGTTTAGTGAAAAAAGTGATTTTTTATTTTATCTGCTCTACGAGCCCATAAGCGAATGTCCTAAACATGATACATCGAATAGACACGAATCATAATAATCAGATAGTTCATAAATCAATAATGGTTCGTCACTCAGGATTTGCAACTCTTGATTGTACCAAATGTGAATGTATGGCGGTTACGTATGTACTACAACAAGACCATGTAGCACCTAAATTGAATGGAACAAGTACCCTAGGATGCATCCATACGCCTACTTGCAAACAAGAAGTATATCCATATATAACATGCCACTATTGGCGAAGTGTAACGAACAATATTTATCAAAGTCAGTTACGATTGATGGTGTCACATACAAAAAGGGAACGTCGGTATAAGACTAATCACACCGCAAAAGATCAGTGAGCATTTAGCCGTCATTGCGTTATCCATTTATGACATATGGTCGATGGATATCTCCATGACTAGATGAAAAATAGCTCGGCAAAGAGTATAGGCAAAGTATTACAATGATCAAGTTTCAAATATCCAAATATGGAAACGAATCTAGTAGCATATTCCAAACAAGAACCAACAGATAATTACAAACGAATATCGATTCAAACGGATTGTCAATATCACATGAGTCACGATTTCAAATAGAAAATCAAAGGAATGTCAAACGAATATCAAATAGATCAAGTAGTCAAATGAGAATGAAGTGTACTTACAAAAAGGACGGAATATCTGTACCTTAATGAATAAGCAATCGGAGAGAAACGAACACGAAGACAAAAGATCACAACACCTTCACCGAATCTACAAGAATCCATGATTACATATTATTATCTATCTTATTTCATAAGTTTATTACTTAATCTAATCATTTAAAACACTTAAGGTAATTAAATTAGAGTTTTCCAAATTTCCAAAATTTGCAAACATTTCAAGCAAGTTTCCCGATGTTAAAGACCTATTAAACGACCTCCAAAAATTCTACAAAACATCCCAGAGGTTCCCACATGTGTCTAGTACACCCATGATCATTGGTTTAATTTATTTCCATGTTTAAGTATCCCTTTGACCCTTGTTACCCAAAACTGACCCGAATCTTGACCTGGTAGAACCTTTGAAATGTTGACGAGTAAAACCCCAACTTAAACAACTCAGAAAATTCTGAAACAAATCTTGGATGTAGCATATATCATGAATATTTACCAAATAAA